>JAOVVI020002248.1:0-21617 GCA_028571085.2 Nepenthes alata
CGTCTTATGTTCTAACTCCAAGTAAAAAAACTTGGATTTATAACATAGTTATTTTGTAAATTTTTTCTCCCTTTAATCCAAAATACACACTTACTTACCAAAAAAAAAAAAAAACGGGTGATACTATGGTCATGCCTTAGAATGTTACAATGGTAATCGAGGATAATTCTCTTTCTATTTCTGAATCTAAAAAGATTGTGGGGAAAGCCACAACTTCTATTCTGAGTCTGCCTTTGATTGTGTGGAGTGAACACAATCTATCTTCGATTATTCGATTCTTCGATTGCTGGGATCTACTAGCCCGGGTCCGTAAAGAGGAATAATAATCTACATCCTAAAGAAAATAAGAATAAATGAAAAGAAGTAAATTGTATTATGAGCAGATCCGATCAAGTTCATATTCATGCATCTCCTGCTTCTGTTTAACTTGCTTATATTATTTACTACTTTTGAGTACGATTGTATTTGCTGAGCTGTTAGCTCACCCATACTTGTTCTTCTTTCCAGATAAGAGCTACGAGCAGACACCCAATTAGTTAGAGTAAGGCGAATGACTCGCTTAACAAAATCAGCTGGACTTCGGGGACCTAAGACTAAAGCATGAATGATGGAATTGAAATGTAAACAGTTTAGTTAGTTTATTGTTGTATATGATGATGTAGTACATTTGTATTATGATGAATATATCGTTTAGTGTCTGCAGATGATTTTATGGATTTAGTTTTACTTTCGTATTTATTGAATTTTGGATTTGATTATGCCTAGATGGCATCTCTCATAGGTCCAATATAATAGTAGAGATATTGTGTTGGAGCCATGGATGATATGGCATTTTAAATTCTATGTATGTCATGGTTGTGGTGAAAATTTAAATTCTAGTCATTATATTTCTTGTATATATTTATTTATGCAAGTTGTATGTATGGTTTGACCCATTTTTAGAGAAAATTTTACTCAATTTTCTACAAAATTTCATGATTATTTAATTATGGGTATTAATTTGGTATGTTTAATTGACAAAAGTTCTTACAGGAAAATAACTTGTTCCGTCATAATTTGGCTCATTCGCTTGCTGTTTTACTAACCCTTCAGATGGCATGAATGAGTTCATACCGGATGAGCAGGAGTGACAAAGAAAGAATATAGCAGATATTTGAGAATGCCATTTTGTCATATATAATAGTTTAAAATTAACTTAGAATATATGTAAGGAAGAAGAAAAAAATATATACCTGATGTAAACTGGGTAAATTTTGAGATTGTACTTAATATCAATATATAACTAATTTATTTTGATCAATACTAGTGAGTCTTGTTTCCGCAAAATTTTGTATGACTTTAGCTAGCTTCTTTCCTTATTTGGGTCATGTGTATAATGAGTTTACGTCTCTTTATGATATTAATGAATTAGTACGTGGGACGTCACAACTCCTATTATTCTATCTATCTGAGAAAGATTTTTTACTTAAGTATTAGAGGATATATCGGGAGCAAGTTCCTACCATCCTCTGATATCTTATTTGTTAGTTGTGATGTATAAGACTAGGTTTGAAGCGACGGAGATTGAACCCACTTTAATTTGACCAGCCAGGGAAGATCAAGCGGCCCCCTAATTTGTACAGTAATCTGAATTCAATGATATATTTTTGGCACAGTATGTGACAACGACTGAAAACTCTAACCACCGTCAACCTACAAGGTAGCTTTCCATCAACCACTAACATTGAAGGCAAAAACAAACTGAACACAAAAACACGTTCATTCTCTTTGTATTTGATTTCCAAGACCAAACATTTCATTCAGAAGGTTCACCTCGATTTTACAACCTCATAGTATTTTACAGACTTACGATACAATATTCAAATCATTCTAAAGTAATCAGGCTTCAACTTTACAAGATATTAGCACATCAAAATTTTTTGGAAGCTAATCAATACTTCACCATTCAAAGTGATCTTGCTACCAAACAATGAGAAATTGAAGGCATCCGAGAGAGAACAGAAGTTCTTTACCAGTTACGGATCTAGGGAGTGAAAACCGGAAGCCACTTATGCCCCGTCAAGGCCTGCTGCTTATGTCCTGTGAAGGCCTGTCGCAACTGGTGATATCCATTCCGATAATGCTCCAGTGAGAAACACAGCTGTCGAATTGCCTCCCTTTTTTCTTCTGCTCCTTCCAAAATCAGAACCTTTTGCTTTTCCACCTGCACTTTAAGTCCCTCAACTTTAAATTTTAGCTCATGCACCACCTTACACGTCCCTTCGTTTGTGGCTGTTAGATACTCCAACTGCTTGTCCAGTTGATCAATTTGATTATTCTTTGAACCAACTACTGCGGAGAGCATGAGGACTTCAGCATTCAGTTCATCTCTCTCCCTCATCAGGCTTCCATATTTCAACTTAAATGCAACAAGATCTTCATTCAAACTCTCCAATTGGTATCTCTTTCCTTCTATAGCTGTCTTCAATTTTTCAATTTCATCATTCAATGTTCTCTCCAACACCCTATGCTGACTTTCTACAGAATGAAAATGCACTTCCCATTCTCTGAGTTTCTCCTCTGATTTAGTCTTCTCATCCTGCAACCTGGATATTTCAGCATGAAGCTGATACTTTCTGCTTGCATCTGAGATAACTTCTTTCAATTCCCGTACTTCATTTTCTCTGTCATTTAAACTGTTTTTGTACCTGGCTATCCTTTCTTGCATCTTTGATACCTGTCGTTTCTCAGTATCGACTTTTGCTTTCCACATGGCAGCATCCTTTTGAGCCATTTTAAGCTGACCCTGTAATTGGCAGACATTGTCAAAGTAGTTCTTATTATCACATTTCAATTGTAGAACTTCTTTCTCTAATGCCCAAAGCCTTCCCTTGGTGATTCTCAACTCCACGACCAAATTTTGAACCTTGCCAGTTGGGTCAGAAACTTCTACTTCTGTCTCAGGGATGCTTTCTACTTGTTTCTCATCAAATGATTGCTTGACTTTATTTGCATTGATATTTGATGGGAATTGATATTGCAAGTTGTGGATGAAGTCCAACGAGCTGAATTTTTTGAGCTCCATCTTTAAAGTAGCAATCTCTTCTTCGGAAAGATGAATCTTTTCCCTCGCCATTTTCAGTTCTACCTCCAATTCTATCATCTTCCCCTGCAAGCCTTCTTCCCCATTGTTCCCTGATGTGACAGAATAATTGTGGACAGATGATACATCAGACTCTGTCTCTGAATCTGATAGTGATGATGTTTCATTTCCCTTGCCATACAGATCAGAGTTACTTTCACCAGAGCCAAGGAAGTACTCAAAACCAGCAGCCCGATGTCCAGATCTCTGGTGACTCATCTTCAGATCGGGAGAATGCCATGGAGAGGTTGGTTCAGAGCTCAAGTCAAATGCAACTGATCTCTGGGAGTGCAAATCAGATGGAATATTTCTCCTTAATTCTACAGTCAAATGATCATAGCGCTCAGCCAACAATCGATACATGCGGAACAATTCTTCAACATGAGCAACCAATTCTGGCCTCTTCTTATAATACATCTCAACTTTTTTGGCAAATGAATCTCCATCTTCTTCAATCAATTTCAGCATCTGCTTGACATTCTGGCCCACATCTGCAGGCAAGGAACCCATTGTTATTTGTTTTGAAGGCTAGGAGAATCCTACTTACCATTTTATCTTCTGGAATATTTTCATATTTTCATTCAATAAGTTGGTTTGAAGAATTGGTTAATGCATACAAACTAATTGTGGAATGCATACGGCCCAGAAAGATGCATGAATATGGAAGAGAAGTTCATCCTGTCCAGAAGTCCATAATGATAAGTACATCACATTTTCAGCTTAACGGGAAAAGAATTCATTCCACAATTATGGCACATACAATGCAAATTCTCAAACTTATACGGTAATCAATAGGGTCATATGGCAGTTCAAAGAAAACGTCTTTAGCCAACATAGCCAAAGTACACTCTACCAAGCCATGTTTCAAATGCACATGTACATGGAAAATGTAAATGCATGCTGTAGAACATATACATACACGCACACACACCAAGTTTAATGAACCTTTCCTTCACGAGAAAAGGAAATCGCTTACATCACTCAAGCTTTTTTCATGTTCTAGTTGTGTCAGTCAAATTTCTTTAACCTTAGCTGGCGTGTTCAATGAACTTGCTTTCTAATCAGGCCAAATTGTTTTACTCTGAAGTTGGGTTTCATGCTGCTACTCTCAGTTGGGTTTTACGTTTCTAAGTCAATCATTCTGTTTGTTAGGGTAATTTTTCATTCACACCTAATTTACCACCAAATAAATTGAAGAATTCCTCATCTAGACCAAACATCCCACGTCTTTGTTAATTATCCTCTATCTTTGTTGAACACGACCAATTTTCCCCCTCTCATGATCATGATTAGGTATCCATCCCATGAAATGCAACAACAGGGTGAAGCAGAAAAAGATCAGAGAGAATTGCATTCTTAACTGACCCTCTAAATTTTCTGCGAGCCATTTTGAGTTTTTGTGACTGATATGACTATCCCACCACCAGGAATGTGATTTTCCCGGCTCCATCCTCACATGTTTCTTGGGGTTAACCTGTCATCAGCCAAACAGATTCAACATCACTCACAAGCCGAAAATTATCCAAACTGAAATGAGTACTGTTGCAACAAGTAAAAGACGACGGAGCAGGTGGGGAAAAAAACAAGCACTTGAACTTTTGGTTGGAAGGATAGAAAAAAAGATGCACCTGCGTGTTTTTACTTCCCCTCTCCTTTTCTTTATTTCTTCTTCTTTTTTTTTTCCTTTTTCTTTGTTTTGTTTTTGCGGGAGAGAAGGGTTTAGTTGAAAGCTCTAGGATGTTGGATATTAGTGGAAATCACATTGACTGGCTCTGATAGAAGAGAGCGTGGCTTGAGTTCTTATGCACTTGGTGACAGGCATTTCAAGGAAGAAACAAATAGAACCGAAGCAAAGAGAAAAGGAGGGATGCTCGTTAGTCTTCTCAATGACAACTCGAAGTTATATTTAGACAAAGCTGTTGTTGCTGGCAAATTTAATACCACTAAAATGCAAGAATGCAAGTAGAGGTGCCAGGGGCCCGCCTTAGGTTGAACAAGGGGAGAGAGCACAGAGAAGAGATGGGGGAGGGTAGGGGAGGGTACGAACTTGAAGAAACTAAAGATAATAACGTGGAACAAGGACAAGAAAATCGATGAAGCGTCTATTCTTACCGAAGAGGATGCCATCAATATTGAACCCGCGCAAGAACTGAAAGTTGATGAAAGAGTTGCACGCAAAAAACTGAAGCTAAATCCCGTATTTTTTACCTGCAGATTATAGTCCTCATTAACACACACATATATATATATATATACACACACACGCGCCCCTTATATCTTACAAATCTTTATCCTCCTAGTTTCTAAGTATAAGACCTTTTGTTATCGATAATTGACCTTATAACGCATGAGCATCTAAAAATATGGATATAGTTAGAAAGCTTATAAAACATTTATGAATTGTTTGACTGTTTAAAATAATCAGGATAGAAATCAAATAAATATCATTAATATGTAATAGTTAAAATAAAATAACGAGAAATATCACGCTACTAGGTAATGACACAAAGAATAAATATTAAATCAGAAAAATATGAGAATACCATTATAACGATGCAAGATAGATTGGAAATGGTAGGCAGATGATCCATCAGCCAATGCCAATGGGGTCAATCGGAGTTGGAAATATAAGAAAACAGAATACTTAACAAGTTCCACCAACAATTGTCAGCAAAGTTGGGGAGAACCTTTTCCATGGGAGCATGTTTTGTACAAACATAATACTATATATTTCAGTTACCTATAATTTATTTAAAATATTTATAGTTTATATGTAATATATTTTGATTTTTTAGAATTATAATAGATCTTATACATAGAAAACAAATTATAGATGAATTGTAGGTAAATTAGATAACTAACATTAATCTTTATATATTACTTTTTTTTAACAAATTCTATTTTAAAAAATAAATTATAATTATCTGGTTTGATAAATTTAAAATAATATTTATAAAAATAAATAAAAAGTTTAACCGAGTCTAAAAATTAAAACACAAATATATATCAATTATTTTCTTTCAAAAAATAGATATGACATAAAAATTAGATAACTAATTGGGAATAAAAAAAATATTTTCATTTTCGTTGTACTAAAGTGGTGGCCAGGTGATCCACCTCTGTCACCGTATCCCAGCTTTGGACACCCGACCCTATGAGCTCGAGGGGCTACACATTTTCATAAAGATGTAAATTTTTATATTTTTTTATAGAGGTGTTTTTACAGTTTTGAATTATAATACTATATTTTCAGATAAATCATTATTTTTTAATTATTCTAAAATAATAATTTTTTATTTTTAAAAAATAGATAAATTATAATTATTTATTTTTAAATAAATAATTTTAATTAAAAAACAAAGACTAAATATTCATAACAGATCTAGCCCCCTCAAACTTTGGTCTAACCAGTCTTCGCTGAGAAGGCAGTATCATTTACAGAAATATTGGCTCTCATATTTTTAAATCTCAATCACTCATGTAAAAATAAAAATTTGGAACTCATCTCCTAAACAAATATAGAGAACATTATCCTTGTTGGGTCCGGTGCAAAGGCCCAAAGAAATTCGAAACCCAACCTGTGGAGCAACAGTCCAAACGGCGGATCCAGCCCAGCGTCCCAGAACGGCCCACGTGGCGGCCTGTACTCGCAGCCAATGGGCATCGCTTGCAGCCCATCAATGTCGCTGTCAAGTGATAGTGGTGGCGCAAAGGAAACGAACCAATGGTGAGAGAGTTAGAGTTGTGAGCCGCAACTCATGCCATTGCCCACAGTTCTCCGGCCAATCCCAGCGCAGGAGGTAGACTAAGCATGACCTGCAACGCCCGACAGTCTACCTGTTACCGCAAGGCGACAGCTGATACACCGGCGACCGCCATCAGCAATCAGTGACCGATGAATCCCTGCGACGAGGATTCTCGCACCCAAAGCCCCCAACCAGGGGGCCTATAAAATCCCTATCCTTTTACAGGGGAGGGGATTGGATCCTGAATAATCGACTCTATGTCATGCGAGTTAAACTCCAAAACCATCTTCCAGATCCGATATTCTCAGCCTTCTCAGGTGACGAGAGTTTACCACCCGCTGTGGTGCATTTCGGGAGCCAAGCTTCCCATTACCCGCTCACTAATCTCCCATTCCTGCATCTACGCATCCCAACGCATTTGCAGCATATTTTCGCGCACCTTTAAGTGTGCGCCCCTTTTCGTTTATTACAGGAAGTAACTGACTTGAGCGTCGGAGTATTTTCGGTAGAAGAAATCCCCTGAGCCTCTGACCTCCTATTTGTTAGTTGTATTGTACAGGTCCCAAGTTGACAGAGACGGAGACCGGACCAGCTTGCGACCACCTCCAGACGACGAGGAATCCAAAGGCTTCCTAATCCGTACGACAATTGGGGATCTGGGATGTAACATTGGCGCCGTCTATGGAAACGAGACAAGGAGCGTAGCGTCTCCTTCTCATACTCATTCCTAAGCAACAAGATGGTAAACACTATGGCACAAGCCAGTGCCCCAGCAAGAGATGCTGTTGCTCGCGACGACGACCCCTCAGTGGGTAGCCATGCAAATATCCGTCCAGAGCCCGACATTCACCGCCTAGCAGTGGACATGGGCGATATGAGGCTGGTGATCCGGCATTCTGCAACCGAACGGGAACACCATGGATGGGGGCTGCTCCTCTAGCATCCTAGGCATCCTCCTCCAAGCAGTGAAGGCGTCACGCAGGAGCCCTCAGAAAAAGATCAGATCAGCCTAACAACATTGGGGCCCAGGCGGCCTCCGGCAGCAAGGCCCAATATGTGGTTGAAAGCCACCCTAGCCGAGACGAGCGGGAGGAGAGCCCAGAGCGGCGTAACCACCGTAACTCCCGTGACGAAATGAGGCCAACAATCGTAGACTCCAACAGTACGTGGCCACCCTGCGCGGAAAGTCACCACAACCGACAAGCTCAGCAATACCAATAGGGTCACACAGAGCTCCACGACATCATCAACACGCGGAGAAGCGAGCCCGACCCACCAATGGAGGAGAAGGTGAAAGTACTTTGGGATCTCCTGCACAATGAGAGACCTGCACGATTCTCCACCGACCTGCGAAGGTCACCCTTCGCCATGGATCTCCGAACCCAATCGCTCCCTCGCAAGTTCAAGATGCCCGTTTTGGAAGGGTACGACGGGAGCAAGGACTCGATACCAGTGCTTCCCTATCACCCTTAGGGGGGATGCACTGCTTTGGTTCCACAGCCTCCCGCCAAATTCTATCTGCTCCTTCGACGAGCTTGCGAACAGCTTTTTGAGCTAGTTTGCCTCTAGCGGGAGAGAGAAGCAGTCATGGCACTTGGTTCGCCTCCGCCAGAGGTCAGATGAAAGTTTGAAGTGATTTCTCAACCGCTTCATTATTGAGGCACGCCGGATCCCCTAACTCTCTGACGAGTTGAAATTCAACGCCTTTGTTGCTACGCTGGTAGCAAGGGACTTCTTCAAACACCTGTCGCATCAGCGCCCTTAATCCTTCTGGGAAGCAGAAGCCATTGCCCGAGCCTACATCTCGGCGGAGGAAGCCAACGAGGCAAAGCGTCCCATGCGTGTGGACCGCCCTCCGGAGGTTCCCAAACCTACCACAAGCAAGAAGAGGAACGGCGACAGTAGTCGCTTTAAGAAGCGCCACAAGCAGCCACGTCCTTCACCGGGATCGAGAAAGGAGCACGGGCCAACATCCCTGACTCCTCTGAACAATACCCGCGCGAACATCCTGATACAAATCAAGGATAAAAAATTCTTCAAGTGGCTGAAAGTGTCGAAGGGCCCGAGCAGCAATGACCAGACGAAGTACTGCAAGTACCACCGCTGCCTCGGACATTCCACGGAGAGCTGTTGGACCCTACAACAGGAAATAGAAGACTTCATTTGTTGCAGACACCTTAAACGGTTCGTGAAGGGATCAGGGTAGGCTCCTGCAGCATCAGAAACCGAGGCAAGCGAGCCTCCCAGGAACCGTATGGCCACCGCCGTGATCAACATGATCTCAACCGTGTCAGCCAAGAGCAGCAGGCAGACACAACCCAAGCAGACTTCCAGCAGCAAGAGAGCGAAGATAGGGGATAGGTTTGATGTCATTAGCTTTAGTAGCGATGATATGGCTCATGTAACCTTCCCCATTCTGATCCGCTTATTGTATCCGCTCTCGTTTCAGATTGTACGGTTGACTACCAACTGAAACGATTTTCGTTGATAATGAAAACTCTCAGAATTTATTGTAACTTAGTGCCTTTTTTTAAGCTTGGACTGAGGCAAAACCAAATAAAAGCGGTCGATGGCCCTCTATATGGCCTGGACAACGAACCTGTACCTGTACAGGAGATAGTCCAGCTAGAGGTCATGATGGGAACTTACCCGCACGTTGCAGCTAACATTCATTGTCGTCGATCCACCGTCTGTTTACAACGCCATCCTGAGCAGACCTTTCCTCACGGCTTTCGAGGCCGTTACTAAGATTCCTCATCTAAAGATGAAGTTCCCAACCCCGTGTGGCGTGGGGGAGGTGCTCAGGGACCAAGTGATGGGACGAACGTGCTATTTGTCCCAAATCGCTCCAGCGATGCCAGACCGCCTGGACAGAGATCTAGATCTCCGCGATGAAGTCATGCTACAACAAGCCTAGTCAGGAGAAACAACCGAAGTGATTCCTTTGGATCCTGTCGAGCCAGAAAAGTGCGTACATGTAGACAACTCTCTTCCTCCTACCGACCATGATCGATTAATCACCTTCCTACGGAAGAACTCCGACGTGTTCGCATGGATTCCTGCCGACATGCCTGGGATACCGACCGGAGTAATGGTCCACAAGTTGGCCTCAATCCCCGCCATAAGCCCATGCGGCAGAAGTGCAAAAACCACTCCGTCGAGAAGGTGGTAGCTATAAGGGAGAAAGTAAAAAAACTGTTGGATTTATAAAGGAGGTCCAATATCCAGACTGGCTATCTAACGTCATGCTCGTGAAGAAGAGCAACAGCAAATGGTGGATGTGCGTAGACTTCACCGACGTAAACAAAGCCTACCTAAAGGACAGCCTTCCTCTACCTCGAATCGATTAGCTGATGGACTCCACGTCAGGACATGAACTCCTAAACTTCATGGACGCCTACTCAGGTTACAACCAGATCGGATGCACCCGGACGATGAAGAGCACACCTCCTTCATGACCGACCAAGGGACGTACTGCTATAAGGTTATACCCTTCGGCCTCAAGAACACCTGGGCAACCTATCAGTGCCTAGTAAATAAAATGTTCGAAGCTCAGATCGGAAAGAACATAGAAGTGTACGTCAATGATATGCTTGTAAAAAGCAAGGTAGCCGACGACCACATCCGTAACCTAAAGGAGACCTTCCAGGTCCTCCGGGCACATGCTTAACCGAGCCAAATGCGCATTTGGGGAGACCTCCGGGAAGTTCCTAGGCTTCATTGTGCCACAACGTGGCATAGAAGCGAACCCGGAAAAGATCAGGGCCATCCTCGACATGAACATTTCGCGAACAATGAAGGAAGTACAGAAGCTCAAAGGATGACTGGCAGCCCTCTCGCGATTCCTAGCCAAGTCCGCAGAGAAATACTTGCCCTTCTTTAAGGCGCTAAGAGGGACGAAATTGTCTGGATTCCGATAGACCGAGGAACGTGAGGAAACTTTCAAAGAGCTAAAGGCATACCTCGTCAGCCCACTTCTCCTGAGCTCACCGTGCACGGGTGAGGACTTATACCTCTACTTAGCAACGTTAGACACGGCACTTAACTCCGTGCTAGTTAGAGAGCACGAGGGAGCACAGCGACCGATGTACTACGTGAGCAAGATACTGACAGATGTTGAAACCCACTACTGGCACACCGAAAGGATCGCGATGACGCTCATCTATTCAGCATAGAAGCTACGGCCCTACTTCCAAGCTCATCGGATCGTCGTTCTAACGGATCAACCCCTAAAATCGATCTTGTAGAAGCCAAAAACCTCTGGGCGACTGGTCAAGTGGGCTATAGAACTGGGAAAGTTCGACGTGGAGTTCCGACAGTGGCCGGCCCTCAAGGGTCAGGCCCTAGCGGACTTTATCGTCGAAGCGATGACCCCGACTCAAGACGACCCTCACAGCTCGGGGAGTGTGGACGATCCTGACATTCCAACATGGACACTGAATGTGGACGGGTCATCCACCTAGACAGGCAGCGGAGTCGGAGTTGTACTCAGGACTCCAAATGGCGCGGAGATTAAGTACTATGTTGCGCTGACCTTTCCCGCTACTGATAACATGGCGGAACATAAGGCCCTTCTTGCAGGACGTCATTTAGCAAAGGAGTGCTCTGCCAAGTTGCTGGTCATGCACAGTGACTCGGAACTCGTGGTCAACCAAATCCAAGGAACCTTCGAGGCATCGAACCCTCAGCTCGCGAAGTACCTGGCGAGAGCAAAGGCCTAGATCCAAGACTTCGAGCGCTTCAAGATTGAACACGTGCCTAGAGCTAAAAACTGGAAAGCTGACCGGTTGGCTAGGGATGCAGTTGCAGGATCTTTGGAGCAGTACGCCAGGGACCTGCGGGAAACCCTGGTCGTACCCAGTTTTGGCGTCTCTGACCAGGAAGTGCTGCAGATTGACGAGGGCGACAACTAGATGACCCCGTACCGAAAGTATCTGACAAATGGAACATTACCCAAAAACACCGATAAGGCTAAACGGATCAAGAAGACGGCAGGCTAGTACACGATCCTCGAAGGGAGGCTATACAGGCGAGGATATTCCACTCCTTACCTAAAATGCCTAACTCCTGAAGAGGCTGAGTATGCCCTAAGCGAAATCCACCTCGGCATATGCGGCTCGCACGTTGGAGGAAAAAACCTCGCATTCAAGATCATGCGGTAGGGTCTTTGGTGGCCCACAATGAAACGAGATGCCTTGGAATTCGTGAAGAAATGTGAAAGCTGTCAAGTCCATGGATCCATGATGCACCTTCCACATATAGAGCTGCGCATCATTCAATCCCCACGGCCATTTGCACAGTGGGGACTCGACATCCTCGGACCGCTACCTTTGGCTTCCAAACAAAGGAAATTCCTTATCGTTGGTATCGACTACTTTAAAAAGTGGGTAGAAGCAGTCCCTCTGGCTCGAATCACCGAACAAAACACGACAGAGTTCCTCCGTCAAAACATCGTCTGCCACTTTGGGATTCCTGAGGTCGTAGTGACCGACAACGGAAACCAGTTCACCGGCAAATGGTTCACCAGATATTACGCAAGTCTGCGCATCAAGCTGGTACATACATCTGTGGCATATCCCTAGGCAAACAGGTAGGTCGAAGTCACCAACCGCATGCTGCTGCACAGATTGAAGACCAAGCTGGAAGACACAGGGGGCTCGTGGATCGATGAGCTACCTTCCGTGCTCTGGTCGTATTGAACAATACCACGGAAATCAACGAGAGAGACACCCTTCAATCTTTGCTATGAGGCTAAAGTCGTGGTCACTGCTGAAGTGGGGCTACCCTGCCTGCGGTTCAAATGTTTCGATCCGGCCACGAACTCCCAGAGACTTAGAGAATGCCTTGACCTGTTCCCAAAAGTTTGAGACTCAACCCGCTTGAGGACCGTAGCCTACAAGCAGCATGTCGCACAATACTACAACAAGCGGGTGAAGGCACACCCGCTTGAGGTTGGAGACTTGGTCCTCCGGAGCGTAGAGGCCGCAAGTAAAGTCATGAGCAAGAACAAACTTTGCCCTAGCTGGGAAGGC
The DNA here is from genome assembly GCA_028571085.2 of Nepenthes alata. Taxonomy (NCBI): domain Eukaryota; kingdom Viridiplantae; phylum Streptophyta; class Magnoliopsida; order Caryophyllales; family Nepenthaceae; genus Nepenthes; species Nepenthes alata. Next base: position 12,900 of record JAOVVI020002248.1, read on the forward strand.
CCGTTTATCATCTCTGCGATCCTTCGGAGCGGAGCGTACAAGCTACGCACCCAGAATAGCAAACTGGTCCCTCGAATCTGGAATGCCGCCAACCTGAGAAAATACTACCAGTAACACAGCGTTAGCCAAGGTAAGGCATACACGCACACCATGAGGAATGTTTGTATATGCATTGTGTTTTCAATTAATAAAATTAGTCATTCTTGTTAGCTTGTATTTTCATTCATGTGAGTGTTTCCATGCATAACATTACAAAAATAAAATGACCTATACTACCCCTAAGTCGGAAGGACTATCATCAGTCCGTAAAACTAAGCCTTGGCTCTGTGCCAAGCGGCCTGAAAGCGGCCACCATAAAACCTCGACCCCGTGTCAAGTGGCCCGGAGCGGCCCCGAAACCTTGGCCTCGTGCCAAGTGGCCCACTAGCGATCTTGTCTGAGCCTCAACCATACGTTGAGCAGCCCGAAAGCGGTCACATCCGGACTTTGACTCCACGTCAAAAGGGCCCCAATCGGCCCGCTAACTTGGCTTTGCGCCGAATGACCCAAAAGTGGTCACCATCAAATCACAGCTCCACGCCGTAGAGCCCGTGTAGCCCAAATAACCATGGTCCCCAACCAAATGACCCAGGTGGTCAAAACGACAGGCCTGAGGGCTTTCGAAGTTTTCCAACTTACGGCCACCAAAACCATAGAGGATAAGAATCGCAGGCGTGCGGTGACCTTCTCTCGAAAAAGAGAGTACCATCAGTCTACAATGGTCGTGGGCTAGAACAGTGCACATGATAGCGACGATGCCCTGAGTGGGGGTCGAGCATCTAATGCAGGTACCGCGTACTAGAACAGGAGTCCGGCTGCTGTGGCCTGAAAACCCAGCTGGCCCTTAGGATGGCTCCATGAGACTTGCGACGATGTCCACTCTACTGGATTGAGCTTCCCATTAAACGCGTGAGATACGACAGCATCCTCTGACGAAGGACGGGTACAGTGTAAGAAGGTGCCGGGTTGGGATCTTGGCGACAATAACTTTACGAGCTTAGCTGTTAAACACGAGATATTATCTCTAAAATCACACTTGAAGGCATTGAATACAAAAAAGGTGCAACATTTCATTCACATGTACAAAGTACTGACAAGTAGCAGAAAGGGAAGGAAACAATATATACAAGTAAAGCTACTCCCGAGAATCTGACGGAACAGTCTCCTCGAGGAAATTCCTCAGGCCAGACTTGTCACGGATCCCAGAGTTGCCTGGGTGGAAGACACCTTCCGGAACATCAAGAAGCACAAGCGAGGCAATCCTGCAGCACAGGTGGATGCCGTCCCAGAACCTAGTCTCCAGGACAAGGTTCGCCTCCGACGGAGTGAGCCATGCCCTCAGATCCCTGGATAGGCGGGAGTTGTTGTCTTCAAGGGCAATGACCATCTCCTTCAGTTGCTCGACCTCCTGCTGAAGACTTGCAGCTACCCGTACCCACTGACCACTATCCTCCTTCAAGCGCCTGATTTCCTCCTACATCTGCCTATTCTCTCTCTGCAGCAATTCGCTCCCCCTGGAGGGAAGCGACCTTGATTCTTATGTGCTGAGCAATCTCCTACCCACGGTGAAAGTTCCTGTGCAGTTGAGCAACCAGCTTGTCGAAAGAATCAACCTCTCCAGGAACCTGCATGGGAAGAGAGAAGGTCAAAAATTCTTAGAACTCTAAACTACATATGAATATTCATCTTAAGACGATTGCACCTAAGAGAAAGTTGCGTCCGGACGGTAGGCTAAGTCTCCTGATGTGGATAAGCCTGGGGGCTCCCCGTGTTCAGCCGTGACCTCTACGAAGCTTGGATGGTCTGGAGCCACAGGAGGTGAGGGAACGCTTGCGGGCTCCGGCCCCTGAGCCGTCCCTCCCGCAACAGTCTCCAAAGTCAGCTTAGCACCTATCAGGCTGGCCTCCCGCACGGCTTCGACATCCAACCCCACGAGAGCATTCTCCTGGATGCCCAACTCCAGAAACGGCCCGATAGAAGGTCCACCAAGCTCTGAAGATCCTGCTAGAGTTGGTGATAGCCCCGACGAGTGCGCTCCCTCCAGCTCCTCAGGAACTAACACGCCGCCCTCCACTACCAGAGCACCCTCAGCGATCGTCTCCGACGGCTTCAGATCAACAAAGGAACCCGTAGAAGACTCTTTACCAGAATGAAGCTCCACCGTAGGAATGTCGTACTCAGCCAACACCACAGTGGGAATCGGTATGGGTTCGGCGGCTGCCTCCTATTGTTCGATGCTCAACGTCGCCTCCGAGGCTAGGGTTCGGGTTCGTGCGGTGGACCTGTAGCCAACCTTTGTGATATCCTGGTGGAGATACCTCCAGCCTCCCTGAACCTCTTCAGCGGAGCCTCGATCTCCTCCTTATCTAAAGACGACTCCAACAGTGAGCAACTCTCCTCAGCGTCCTCTCCTGACGGCTTAGGGATCATGACATCCTTGGGCTTCTTCTTCAGAGAACCAGCCACGGCCCAGCTAGATGTAGGGCCCCACTTGGCGACAGTAAGGGCAACGGATGTCAAATAATAGCCCTGGGTGGATAACATTTTCATATGGGAGCCGATGGCAGCGACCAGTTTCGCTGTTTCCTTAATCTCATCAGACACATCCTTGCGAAAGAATGAAGAGATTGAGCCCCACTCTTGAGAAAGCTCTGAGTTGGACGGCTCCTGCAGGAAGAAGAAGCGGCTCTTCTAGTTCTTCACCAAGTCGGGGTTGGTCCCCCGAAACTGAAAACTGGTTCTTGGAGACATTGAGATCTAAACAAAAGATTACCTTCGCCGCAGTCGCATTAAAAGATCCAGAATGTAGGCGGGCAAAGATACACAATGGAACCAGGTAGCAAAGAGCGTTTGGGTGAAGTCTCGCCACCGAAACGCCCAAAGCCTCGACAAGGGCATTCAGCTCACATGGCATGGGGTAGCGGAGCCCCCCTTTCAGATGATGCTCATATACGGTGACGAAGCCTTTTGGAGGGGTGTCAGCCCTACCATCCAAGCCTGGAGCACAATATGATATGTCCTGAGGAATGTCATAGTCTACCATCAAGCCGGCAATGGCACTCATCGTCAGAACGGAACCCGTGTTGTCGACCCTATGGCAACTCGCCTTAGAGGCTTGCGAAGAGGAAGGAGACCATCTCTTCTTTGCCATCTCTCACTCTGGGAAACGAGTTGAAAACTTTCAACGCAAGGAAATGTCAAAGAAGGGATTTCACTGAGACGCTGCTTAAATAGACAGTGGGGCACCAGCGCGCGGAAAAACCCAAGCGACACCTTCACTAAATGGCCAGGCCTCGTGCCGGCCGAGCAGGAGTGTAGAGAGTCCCAAGCAACAGCCAATCATGACCTCTTGTCAGATTGCAGATCGACATCGCCTCAGCTTCTTGCCGAATTCCCTAATGTCACACCTGCATTTAATGCGGGAATTCTGATCGTCAGGGACAACAGTAGCGGGACTTCCAAGACAGGTGCACGAGAGAGAAGACGGATCGTTCGAATACAACAAGTGACAGAAAATAAACAGCACAACTAAGTATTAAGTTTCATTATATAGATCATTAATAACTCTTTTTTACAGCAGCCTACAGCCGCAAAGTACAGCTAACGGCCCCCTCTAATCTGAGAAGGATTTGGAACGAGATACTCTAACAAGTCCACGCGTGTCGGGGCACTAGAGTTTCGAGAGTCCAGGATGCCGAGGCAGAAGTTTGGATTCTCCAGCGAGACTAGTCTCCGGCTAAGACGGATGTTGTCCAGGAAGTTCCTTTCAAATGTAAAACCGGCCTCCTCCGACAGAAACCTCGACCTCAACTCAGTCCCCATCCGCGCAAGCTCCTCTCCAAACTGTAGCCGCAGTCGCTCAAGCTCCTCCTGGAGAGCCAACATGTGGGCTCGGGCACGATCCTGCATGTTAGCACCAACAAGCTCGGACGCTCTCGCTTCCGATTCAGCCCACACTTCCTCAAAGTATGCGACGCGAGCATTCAACTGCTCTATCTCTCCGACTGCAACTTGCACCCTGGCTTCAACGCCTTTGACGACCATGGCAACTTGATGAAGCAGAGGGTCCGCCTTCTGGACCTACGACCCCGCAAGGAGGCGAAAGTCTCCTCCCTCTCAAAGTCTGGAGGGGCCCTCAAAAGCTGCATTGGACCCGCAACAGAGGCCTCTGAATGACATCCTTCCGCCGCCGCAGTCGCACCAGGGATCCCAGAGGCATGGGTCCCAACTCAGGCTCTTCGGAAGAAGGTTCTGACCCAGGTGATGAGGACGACCTTTCCATTGAAGCCGCAGCGCAAGAAGACAAAGAGAAAAAGGCTCAAAGGCAACGCGAAGCTTCACGACCGTCAAAAGGGCAACAGAGCACGCAAACTTGATGGAAACTCGTGCGTTTAAATAAGCAAAGTTCCCCCATTGAAATGGCAGCATTCTGAAGACAAAGCGTGCCGGTAGAAAGCCAACGGACGCCCTGCACGTGGCAAACCCCTAAAATTTTACGCCTTTCCAAGGCAAATCATTATGGCATAGCGCCCAGTGATTTCCCGCGCATTTAATGTGCCAGATGACCAGGCGGATGTGACATCCACCTGTGGCGTTTGAGCTTCCACGGCGTCAACCGCCAAAAGTCTCCTCCTGCCGCGTCCTCCCGTCGACGGTCTACATTAAGATTCGAGGGACGAGACCGGCAGATCTGACCACAAGCATCTGAAGACGCTCAGACGCGCGCACCGCGGCGCGCCGCAACGAAAGAAGCAAATTGCCCATGAATGGTGATCCGAAAAAGCAGTCAATAAGAAAAGATGCGTACTATAAGATAGAAGAATAAAAACGAATGACTACTTTTATTAATCAAAGTTTTCTTTACAAAGTACAAAATTTGCAGCAGCAAATGTACAAGAAAGATGAATAAAATATGGTGTGGGGCCCAGGCCCCTAGGCAACTGCCTCGGATACTTGGAGCACGCTGGGGAACGTGATCTACATGAGATCACTGCGGCCCCAATGCTGGTAACCCAACAAGCGCAAGCACCGGGAGCAGCCGGGTGTTGGTCAGCCTCCGACGGGAGATGAGCCCAATGTTAACCGCCGAGGCAAAACCGACACCTACTGCAGGAGCCTCCGGCAATGACTCCAAGGGCCTACACTCCCCTAACGGAGACTCCGCCCTTTGCCTCCCCTCCAGAAGGCGCATACAGTGATCCAAATGAAGTGGAGGCCGCGAGTGATGCACTACACCGGAGGCGAAGACCCCAGGATAGCTTCGGTGTGATCCCACTGCACATTGGAGGACGTCGCTCTATGGGGGGAGGCACACGACAACAGCAAAGCAGCCGAGCCACCCTCATTAACATAAGGAACCGCCCACGGCATGGGCATGAGGACAATCTTCATCAGAAGTTATGGATCTCCAACTAGTCCATCCAATTCCTTCGCGGACCCCACCAAAGGCGGGGTGAGCCAAGAGCCTCACATTGCTCCTCAAAAGTCAGCCAAGGGATGAGCCATACCGGTCGAAAGGACCTCCTATTTATGGGCAAGTTGGCACCCTTCCAGCACCTAATGGAGAACGCTATTCCGTGGACGTCTTTCATGAAATAGGAAAGCCCTCAAATCTGACGCAACCTTAGGCATGCGAATCCTTCTATTTTAGGCACCGAATCACTGCAGCGCCAGAAAAACCTGCGCAACCATCTAAGGAAGGCGTGAAGCTAGAAGACAACAAACATTGGCGCATCTCGAGGGAAGCCGAGCGACCGCGAGTTGGACACAGAAGGACATGCCAGGCCGGGACCACAGATCGGCCCAAGCATAGGGGGCTAGTGTCAGGTCCAGTGCAAAGGCTCAAAGAAGTTCGAAGCCCAACCCGTTGAGCAACAGCCCAAACGGCGGATCCAGCCCAGCGTCCCAAAACGGCCCACGTGGTGGCCTATACTCGCAGCCAATGGGTGTCGCCTGCAACCCATTAATGTGGCTGTTGAGTGACAGTGGTGGCGCAAAGGAAACGAGCTAATGGGGAGCGATTAGCTCTACCAGCCGTAGCTCACGCCGCTGCCCACAGTTCTCCGACCAATCCCAATGCAGGAGGTAGACCAAGCGTGACCTGCAATGCCCGGCGGTCTACCTGCCACTGCAAGGTGACAATTAATACACCGGCGACCGCCGTCAGCAATCAGTGGCCGACGAATCCCTGTAAAGGATTCTCGCGCTCAAACTCCAACCATGGGGCCTATAAAATCCCTTTCCTTCTATCGGTGTGGGTATTGGATCCTGTATAATCGACTCTACATCACGCAAGTTAAACTCCAAAACCATCTTCTAGATCCGACTTTCCCAACATTCTCAAGCGACGAGAGTTAGCCACCTGCAGTGGTATATTCTGAGAGCCAAGCGTCCCATTACCCGCTCACTAATCTCTCATTCCTGCATCCACGCACTCCCAACACATTTGCAGCATATTTTCACGCACCTCTAAGCGTGTGCCCATTTCCATTTATTGCAAGAAGTTGCTGATTTGAGGGTCGGAGTATTTTCGGTGCGAGAAATCCCCCAATCCTCTGACCTCATATTTGTTTGTTGTATTGTGCAGATTCTATGTAAACAGAGATGGAGACCAGACTCGCTCGCGACCATCTTCAGACGGCGAGGAATCCGAAGGCTCCCTAAATCGTTCTTCAATCGGAGACCCGGAACGCAACAATCCTCCAAATTATAGCTACATATTTTTCAATCAATTCCTACAATTATTGTATATTTTATTCACATACTGAATACCTTATAATTTAACATTGACGGTTATGATTTTAAGGAGGGGACCCTCCTTCTGCCTTTACAAATGGAAAGCCCCGTGTTCCCAAACAAAAATGGACAAACATGACTTAACTACATTAAAGAATTAAAAATATGCTATTATAAAAATAAGGTATATTATAAAAAAGAATGTTGAAAAATGTAAGGGCTCCATCTTATTCAAAAATGTATAAGTTCTATCTTCATGAGAGATGGAAGAGCTCTATCTCCATAATATATATATATATATAGAAATTTCGTCATCATAATCTAATTTTTTTTTAATTTTACTTTAAATTATTGTTATTTTTATTTCTATAACATTATTAAAAAAATCATTTTAAAAAAATAAATAAAGCGTAAAATCATATTGAAGTCTTTTTACAATAAAATAAGTTTGATGATTGTTTCTGATAATATTAAATTTAAAAATAAAAATCAAAAATAAATTATTAGAAATATTTCCATGGTTTTTCTACACCAATTATAACTTAATTAAACGACAAAACTAATAGTCTAATAACTATTGCTCTTCTTAATGACAAATCAAGTTTTAGTTCCGATAATCAAGGCGCAGATTTGTCAAACAATGGGGAGAAGGATGATAAACAGAGTAATAGTAGAACTGGCTTTTTGGAAAGGAAAGACAAAACTAGTAGCCTAACTTACTTAAACAACAAAATTAGTAGTCCTAGTAACTTTTGTTCTTCGTAATGACAAATCAAGTTTTAATTCTGATAATTAAGGCGCAGATCTCTCAAACAATGTGAAGAAGGTTGATAAACATAGTAGTAGAAGTAGAACTGGCTTTCTGGAAAGCAACAACAAAACTAGTAGTCTGTCTTACTTGAACAACAAAACTAGTAGTCTAATAAACATTTATAACTCACTTAAACCGCAAAACTAATAGCCTAATAACTTTTGTTCTTCGTAGTGACAAATCAAGTTTTAGTACTGATAATTAAGGCTCAGATTTGTCAAACAATGGGAAGAAGGTTGATAAACATAGTAGTAGTAGTAGTAGTAGAACTGGCTTTTCGAAAGGCAATTCAGTTTCAAATATTTTAAATTCAGATGACATCGATCCCTAGATCTCAATCACCGGAACTTGAAAAAGAAGAACAGTGATCTCGCATTGAATTATTTGATTTAAATTAATGATTAATGGAATACCAAGATGCAAATACAATAAAAAACAGAAAAAAACGAAAAAAAGAAAAAACGACAAATGGAATTGCCAGACACAACGAACAGAACTAAATCATTTGCAACGACATTAGCAGCACACCAGAGATTTAGAAAAATGGGGAAGGGGCAAGGGAGAAATATAAGAATGAAACAGCACCTCAATTTCAGAGCGAGAGGAGAATAAATAGAGAGAGAAAGCGCGCGCGCGCGCTATTATACCTGCTTTTGTTCAGATTTACTTCTCCTCGTAGAAATATATCGACCGAGAGATGTGTACGGCGCACGAAATTCAACGTACCTAGAAAGGCAGATCGATGGAGAATCGATGAACGAAGTAGAGAAAATCGGCCGGAGATGGACTTCTGACCACGGAGAGAGGGGGGATCGATGGAGTATCGATGAACGAAGTATAGGAAATGGGCCGCAGATGGCCTTATGACGGCGGAGAGAGGGAAACGGGGAGGGAGAGGAACAGGAGGGGCGCCCTGGACGAGCGTCGGGCGCCCTTTTAATTTGGTCAAAATAATAGTGTCCCAGAATTTTTATTTTAATAATTTTTTAACAATTCAAACAGCCGGTAATATTCATGCTGTCGAACCCAATACCGCTATTAGTGTAGAAATTTATTTATTTTGTTTTTCTAATAAATAAAATGATCAAATCATGAGAGATTATAATTTATCGTCGGGGGGGGGGGGGGGTTGG
>JAOVVI020002249.1:0-21609 GCA_028571085.2 Nepenthes alata
AAAGTAGCAAGAAAAGAAAAATAATGATAATCACAATATATAAAGAGAGGGCACGTACTCAATTGGAGCAATAAATGTTCATAATAGAAAACTCTAAAAGCATGGTTTTGATGTCCGGTGTATCAAAAAATCCAAACTTGTTAGAAGTTGTTGAGCTTACAATACTTGTATCAGATGAAAATTTTAAAAAGAAATTGATGGTTAGGTCAATAAATTCCAAGAGAAAAAACAGGTATCTAAAGAGAAGGTAGAGACATCAGTAAAAAAATTTTATACTTTTAAAATTAAAATTTTTAAAATTATATAAATGTTTGGTTATAGAATCATAACACCAATTTATTTTATGCTTAATGCCAGAACTAAGAAAGTAGCAAAGTTAAGAACAAGATCCAAGTTTAGTACACTTATGAGAATGGAGTAAAACAAAGTAAGTACAAAAAAAAAATTAAAAAAGATAATAATATGATACCCTTTTATAAACACTCATATTAAGTGCAACTTCTATCCAAATAAACTTAGGAAGAGAAGTAGAGAGGAGAGTTTAGAAAGTGTCAAGAATGTAATAATGTTTATATTCAAATGATCGTTTTATTATAAAGTATGAAGATATTAACGATTAGTCACAATATATATTTGTTAAAGTTTATCTACAAAAAAGTAGAGGTATGTTCGAGTGCATTATCAGAATGAAAGATATTGATTGTGCGATTAAATTAAATTTTTATCATTTATCAAAAGTTTTAAAATATATCAAGAAGTTCAAATAGATTATGTAGAAAATAAATCTATATATATATATAATGAAAGTAATCATTAATAAAGATAATAAAATAGTAAAATTCGTCTCGAAAAGGAGTAGAGTTAGGACTCCAAATATCAAAATGAACCAAATTAAAGTGTACACAAATCAAACAATAACTTTTATTAAAAGATAAGGCTAATTATTTGCCTATATGACATGACAAATAATTAAAAGAGTCAAAATAAATTTTTTTAAGTAACCATTAGAGGTCCAAGATTGAAAATAAAATAATTAGAAATGATATAGTAACTATGCCCAAAATTAGAAGAGATAGTAGAAGCAAAACCCTACCCCTAATCAGTATCATAATTTATTAAATAATTATGATGTACTTCATGTTAAAAGCTCTGTAATTTCAAAATCGGCCCTATCCTCATTCCATTGACATTCCCAATGATAGGAGTAGGGCAGCATCTGATAGTTGAACGGAGCCAGAGGAGCCATCGAGTAAGTTATGGCGGTGATGACAACTGCTGCCCCAAAATGGGGATGTTTCCTCGTGGTGGTGCTCTTTGTCGTTTTCAACCTCACCTTCATGACCGATTTCACTGCATCGTTGACAAGTATAGAAGAAGATGAAGATCCAAAACCAAGGGCATGGCCGGTGCAATTCCACTCAGTTCTGGTGATGAATTACAGTGGAGAGCTGCAGATTATCGATCTGTGGTACGACTGGCCCAACGGTCGCAACTTCAACATTATACGGCACCAATTGGGAAGCCGCCTCTTCGACCTCGAGTGGAACAACGGCACATCGTTCTTCTACACCCTTGACGGCGACGGCGAGTACTGTCGCAATGCTCAGCTTGAGGTTGGTATTCTTCGGCCTAATTGGCTGGATGGTGCTGCTTATCAGGGCCAGCACCGCGTGGATGGTTTCCTCTGCAACGTCTGGCAAAAGGCTGACTTCATATGGTACTACGAGGATGTCCTCACCAAGAGACCTGTCCATTGGCGCTTCTACACAGGTTTTTTTTCTTCCTTTTTTCTTGTCTAGCTAGCTGTTTCAGATGCACTGATGGATTGGATTAATTGGTTGATTGAAACTGATCAGTGAGTTGTAATGACGTTTAATTTCACGGTTTACCTGGGACAGGAAGAGAAGCTCATGTGATGACGTTTGAGGTGGGTGCAGTGCTGGAGGATTCCAAATGGCAGGCCCCCTCCTACTGCTTTGAGAGCAACAAGGATGATCACACAAGTTTTTCTCTTTCACGCTCACAATCTACTCAATTTTCTAGTAGTGTTAGAAATACTATTTCTGATGTGCCTATGAAAGGAGTCTTGGGAGGTTCAGGGTGGCTTTGATCGACTGCCTCAACCTGTGACTTTGTTTGTACTCATCTCGTTTGAACTGTGTTCTGTTATGCCTACTGCCCATCTATTTGTTTTCATTGCAACGATGGCTGCTCCTTTCTTCTCTTATTCTTGATTAGATTAATTTTGTTGGATTTTAAGTCATTTCTTTGTGAATTTACACCCAATAAATAGATTATTAAGATATTCAATGACATCATAGAAGTGCCGCTCAAGCGGTGTTGTTACGAAGTTCACACGAGATTCACTCGAGTAGAGATATTTACAAGGGCTTCCAGGAGATAACCATGAGCCAACGACTTGGCCAACAGACCGAGTAGAATTTCTAGAAAGTATCCAAGAGATTGATGCTTAAGCATCAAGATTAGGCAGGAGTGGCACAAAATAATTTCTAGATGATTGCTTAAGCGGCTATACGGAATATAAAAATCGCCTTTTAAATTTTTAGGACATTTGAAATCATTTGTAATACTAAGAGCACCGTATGAGAAGAGAGAAAAAGATTCGGCATCCGGAGGTGATCCAATTAGGGTTTCATTTTTCGCTAAACTTGAATATATTGCTCTAGTTTGTTTTTAGACCACTCTTTCGTTTTGTTGCTCATTTTTCTTAGTATATGTTCTATTGTGAGTTGATAGGACTCTTAAGAGTTGAGTTTAACCATTATCCACGCAAATTGTTGAAGAGAGATTTCAAAAAATAATTATATTTATAGCAAGGTACTATTATAGTATATTTTTTTAAAATTTATCCTATAATTTTCTTTTTAATTGAGAAATATTTTCTATATTAAATATTATCATGCAACTTTATATACTTTGGTTGTACAATTTATTTATATATTAATTGAGAGATTTAGTATTTGTTTTTACCGTGTCGGTTGTATGCTCCTGGAAAATTCGAACAAATTCGTGGCCGGCAACTATAACTATGATGTAAGTCAAAATATGTACGAGTAACAATGTTAGTACCCAAATGGACAGGCCACTGCAGCAAGGGGTTTGCCTCTCATCGGATATCCATATATGTAAAGAAGATTAACAAGAAAAGTTTCTGTTTTGCTACCTAATTTCTGTGTAAAGCTCGATTATCCCTTGAGCACTCACCTTCCCCTGCCCTATATTCTCATTCGTCTGCCGAGACTTTGAGAAATACAGAAATTAATCATACTCTTGGCCGTCCGAAGCCAGTGAAGACAATCAAATCTGGCAGGGTTTACATTCGGCATAGCCACAGAAGCTAGGAAATAAAGCGACCCAAAATCCCTGCAAACAGAAAGCCTATACTTTCTCATGATGTCTGGATCCGCCTCCTACAAGAACTCCAACGGCCCCACGACTGAAAATATGTATGCAAATGAGGCACTACTGGATCAGCAACCAATAGGCACTCAGGCTTCACATGGCTGCCGAGAAACCAAGCGGGTACCCATGTTTTCTTGCATCAATTTTTTTCTGCAATTCTCGAACAATTCCAGCTAGCCCATGAGAATTGGGACTGCGAAGCCTATTATCTGTGTCTGAGAGGTGTCGCTGCCATGAGGGTGGCCCGTTGTTCTTCGAGGATACAAGTGAAACAGTTAAGCTAGGTTGGAAAGAGGGGCGTGCGAGCGACAGGCATATTACTTTTCATTTTCACTTAGATTTTTTACACGTATCACTGAACTATTAACCAAATTATATATATGTATAACTATTAAATAGTTATATATATAGTTTTAAAAAGACTTGTAATTATAGTTTTTCCATTTTAACTTGTGTTAATCAAATACTAAACGATATTAACCAAGTATAAAGATCAGCACTAACCAGTATGAATCAATATTTACAAATCGTTATTTGATAATACTGCTTATCCAATAATACTGTTTAGCATATCAAAATATGCTAGTGTGTTAGTTCATTTTTTATTTTGTGCTTTTTACAATTAAAATAAGGATAAAGAAAATAAATATATCTAATAAGATAAGAAATATCTTGAATGACTTGTAATACTTCTACAACAAAAACTAACAGTGCTACCAAATACTACTTTTCCGTCTAACAATGACAGCAAATAAAAAATGACCGATAATTAATCTCCAACAGCTTAACTAAAAACGCAGACCCTAAAACCCTCACAGCTGAAATTACAACCCTAATACAAACATCATGTATACTATGATAATAATTTATTGCGCTTACTGTACAAGCTAGTGGTTTTATTTTTCTCACGGTGTAGATTACCATGTTAAAAATATCTTCCAAAAGAATCAGAATTCTGCATTTTATTTGGAATACAGATACTCTCTCAAAATGAACTACGCATAAAACAAAATAAATAGGTGATCGAAGAACAACGTTCGAAATTGAATGGTTGTAGCAACTTTTGTTTTTTCTTACCAAAGTTTCCCTGATAAGTTGTAAGGATGATGCTGATGAGAGGGCGTTCACCGCTATGATCACCTTCCTTCAAAATCAAATAGGTAAAGCAGGGAGAGTGAAGGTGACTAAAAGTGAAATGGCAGGTGGTCTGTGAGCAGCAGCAGCCTCATTATTGGAGAAAATCAAAACCGTACTACTAAGAACTCCCGGCTCATACAACAATCACCATTCCGACTTCAGACATAAATTAGGAAAAGGATCAAAAAGGGGGATATAGAAAAAGATAAAGAGCAAAAGACTGAATTTACAAACTATTTTTTTTTGTTTTAACAACCAAAGAACTAAGACTCAGGTTGCTCGGATTTCACAGGTACCAGAGATGACGGCGGTGGGCAACTCCCATTTTGAAGGTAGAGACTATTAGCCACGAGTGAGTCGCTTACCAAGCCAGCATCTGCATCATCAAAGTTGAGCACTCCCCTAACCCTCCGGGAACTGACAAAGCAAACAAGACAGGGCATCAGCATCATAACACTGAGTGCCAATGGCAGTCATCAATATCAGGCATACCCATTCAAGCGGTCATTAATGGCAGTCAGGTCCTTTGAAGGGCTTTGATAAGCATGAGTGCTTTCGCCAACGCAAGCATAGTAGCTTTTAGAACTATGGGAGATCAAAGCATCCATCTGAAATCATGATTCAAATGCAAAAATTCACAGATCAGACTGTTTTAATCAAAATAAGGGCATTGCCATAGATCCTCAGGGCGCAAATTAACAGGTGAATAATACTTTTCTCCACATGGTCACATCTAGCCATGACTAATTTGCTCAAAGATGAAACCTATATCTCAACTAAATATTTTACTGACTAGTTGCCTAACATGGCCACCCGTGACAATAACAAAATAAGGAATGTGCTTCAGCTTATCTAAATAGGTATGAAGATAAAGACTTCCAGACAGCAGCGAACCGCAAGACAGATGGATACGAACTAATTCCTTCCCATAAAATAAAGTGCCAGATGCAACCTTAAATGAAAATAAGGAACCACGAGAAAACCTACCATCTTCCCCACCATTATTGTTGTAGAAGAGAAATCTTAAGTTCATAATAATTTGCTAGAACAATTGTCATTCGGAAATGAATAATCCAACAAAGAACTTCCACATCAATTAGCAGCCGCCTGTTTGGAATATAAGGGAAATTTTAAGCATGCAAGGCTCAGTCATAAACCTATAAATCAATGAGAGTCAGCAAGGTCTGGATGTAATACATAGCTCAACTTTCCTTAGGATATTGTTGAGGTTCCTTCCTAATAGAGTTGTACATTTTACAGACCATTCTGAAAGCAACCACTCAGCTTGTAAATGCCAAACCACCATGCATTTAGTTTTAATTGATCCATCCTTAGCACCGATTTACTCGGTCCCACTAATCAAAGGATGAAATACCCGCAAATTCATTTTAGTTTCTTGAGAAAACAGCAAAAATACGAGGTATATTAGATATACGAGAAAAAAAATGTGCAAGCTTTTTCAGCTGATGCATAACTTCACATCTAGACTATAGACATTAAGATGAGTCGGATTCAACCTATAAGCCCCTTCATGTCTACATCATGCACATCTAGACTATAGATATTAAGATGAGTTGGATTCAACCTATAAGCCCCTTCATGTCTACATCATGCAGGGGTGATACCTAGATGAAAATGGTCAGGGTACATTGCTACAATAAATAGAAACAGTGCAAGTGGGTATTATCAGCAGATATGAGGGATAAAGAAAGGTGTTCCTCCATTCAATGCTCCACTTGACCTCAATCTCTACAATTTAAAATTGTAGAAGACTAGAGGCCTTGTGTATTGGACTATTTACAGAAACTGCAGTATTAAAAGAATCTTTCAAGAATAAATCCTCTAATAAACAAAGAAAAAATCCAAATATAATCTTTTCCAACCATCTTAACAGGGGAAAAATCATTCATGTTCAGATGAGAAAGCCACAGCTACAATAATTAAGGCATGTCCCCTTTTAAGGGGCAATTATCTACGAGGTTTTAACAATTGGATCAGAAAAGTCAACAATCAAGTCCTTCAATTTTCACCAAATGGTTTCATTTTATGAATTCCAGCTACTGCTGAAAATGTGAAGATACATGTTTGCAAAGTTATTCATTTACAACTGGAATCAGATTAATTTTGCATGGCAAGAAATTCAAAAAACCATACAACACCTGGGTGCATCTTTAGCCTGACAAATACATCATATCCTACGTATATATGAGATTAGATTATAATATTTTGTGTTGATATATTCTATGACATTAGATTATAATATTTTGTGTTGATATATTCTATGACAGGATAAAACACATATTTTGAAGCATTGTCAATATCAACGCTTGATACATGCCAGATATGCCAGATACTCGCAAGCACCTAACAAGCACAAATGCACATTCTATCCAGAATGCTCATGCCCAATGTGGGCCCGAGCAGTGCATGTGTGTATTTGGTCCAAAATACTCACACTCGATGTGCCTAAGCCACGCATGTGTATATTCTGTCTAGAATATGCATGCCTAATGTACACCCAAGATGTGCACAAACGCCGTTTATACACATTGACAGCGCCTAATGTGCACCTGAGAGACACACGTGTGGGGATCTCCTGCTAAAACTTCTATAACTAAAGCTCGCCTATATGACGCACGTGAGCTGGAGCGCTGCTTTCTAAATGGCCTTGTGTTTTTTACCTAATTTCCAAGCTCTAGAAGTAACTCCCTTCCAAACACTTATGACACACAAAAATATAAGGCAAAATGGCTACATCTCTAAAAGCTTGCTTTGATACATGTGAATAGCCACCTTTTGAGAAAATCATTCCTTTATTTTTGAGATTTATTATCAAGGTTTTCTCATCCCACATTTCTCCGTTTATCTCCATTGTTTTACACACTTGTTCCATCTTTTAAACATTTGTTAAGACAGTGGTGTAGACACTGGTTCCAGTGGTATGTAGAGATCCTACAGCACATAAAGCAAGATCAATAAGAAGATCAAAAAACGTCCAATTTTTCTATTGGAAGCAAATTCAATGAATTTCTTGATAAATGTTACAAGTTAGGAGTGCGCTGACTAAGGTTTAGTGTATTTATACCACCAAAATTGTAAGTTGACTTTCTTAATATATTGCTTTCATTAGCTATAGAAGTTCCGATGGTTTTACTCGATAAAAATTAGTTATCGAGTTTTCCTTCGTCACCAAAATATGAATGTTCATTTTCTAATCTGCATATCTATTTTGGTGCTACAAGTTGTTGTACATATTTATTCCAATTTATATCTAGATCTTAATATACTTTATGTGTATCATATATTCTAATATACTTCCGTGATTTTAAAAATGGCCTAAACATTGCAAGATTAGGGATCCCCCTAATCTTTTATAAATTATAAGGCTTAAGTCTCTCCCCTAGTCACAAACTTACCTTTTCTGGGTCCATATTGGCTAAAAGGCTCCATTAAAGATGATTTGGCCTAGGTCATTGCATATTCTTAGGCACAGAAATTCATAAAACTATAAATATGCAAAAGAATCTATATCTCTTCTTATGATAATTGTACTATTTTTTTCCAGGGAGGGATAAAATACTAAATCAATTCTTTTAGCTACTTAATGGGAGCACATATCCAAGTCAAATAATCTCCCCTCCCTTGATTTCTTCGCAGTTCTTCCCCCTTCCTCCATGCTTCCTAAATTTCTCTTTCTTCCTTGTTCCCCGTCACTATTCTATAAGCTAGTTAAATCCAGCTAATAATGCATACAATTTCCTCACATAACACTTAAAGGTCCCCCAACTTTTGATGAATGTCACAGTCAACAAAGCAGAATGGAGAAAAAGGGATATTGAGGAATACAACTTCATTGGCATTCTTGCAATATAATGTTTAGGGTGAAGTGATACATTTCAGTTCTGCAAGCAAAGTTTTTAGTTTTCATGACTCCTGATAAATGTTCTTCACACATCCCGCTCAACATTTATCCAAACTATACAAAGTTCTTATGCTTTGAAATAATTTCAGTTACAAAATAAGGTCCTAACATTTGATGTTCATCCTTGGTGCAAACACAAATACTGTCTTTTGTTGACTTGAAGAAGGAAGATTGGGTTAAATATCCTTACAACATCATAAGGGGACATAGCAGATTAGGGTTAAATATCCTTACAACATTAGGGGGACAGCGGATCAAATAAGAATAGATAGATTATCAGTAGGAATCATTAATCATGGAACTACTGAACAGATTAAGTAAGAATAGATTGATTGTCCGTAGGAATCATTAATCATGGAACTACTGACTACAGATTTCATTCACGATAAATGAAATGAAAAAAAAGAGCATTTTAGGACATATAACAACAAGAAAGTATTACTTTGGAGTTTTAATTTGCCATTTCATACAAAACATGACAGAGTATATCAAGCTTTTGGAAAATTCACTGATATAATTCTCTTTTGTTCCCTCTTTCTTTATCTTGGTCCAAAATACCTCAATCAGCAATTACAATATTAAAAACAGAAATTGCAAGATAGATCTTTAACATAGCAAACCATTTAAGTACCTTAGATGACCGCAACGGAGATACATAGACATTATGAGCAGCTGATACTTTCTTTGGTGACATATCAGGAAGGCTTGGGAAAGGAGATAACTTTGGGGATCCAGGACATTGAGCTACTAGGCCAGAAAATCTCACGTCAGACAATAGCTTAGAGGAAAATGTGCAAATAATGACTAGATGACACATGAGAACCAAAAATATTGATGGTATGAGAATACCATTATTACTATGGTTGAGTTCAGGAACCCGATTTGTTATTGCAGTTGTTCCTGCAGGGGCAATCTCTACCAGAAGAGGTTTTACAGCAGGAATAAATATTTCATTGTAAAATGTAATAATGTCAACATGGTCCTGCCCTGCCTTCTGTTTTCAAACCCATGGGAAAAAGCTTAGTAGGCTTCCACAGAAGAAAAGATATAAACTAGAAAAGGAAACTGCAGATATGTTACAGCAATTTACCCCATTCCGGCGCACTGATGACCAATCAACAAAAACATTGCGGAAAACTTGTGGTTTACACTGAGGTTGCTTCCTGTAGTTGTAAATGATCTCCTTGAAAGTCAGATTCAACTGTGAAATCTGCAGAACATTTAAACAAATGGACTAAATAAGAGAGAAGTGATATGCATCTCCAAATTTACAAAGTGTGTCATTACAAACCTTTGCAACGCCATAGAAGCAACAGAGGATAATCTGATCAATATGACGGTTAAAGAAAAGTGGTGTCCACTGATTAAGAATTTGTTGAAAAAGACAGTACACAATCTCCCTCAGCTGTTGAGACAGTTGGAGCCTTTCAACCATACCATTTATTCTGACAGCAGCTAACTTTACAATCTGCAGAGAAAATCCAGTTACATCAAGAGTGCACAAACAGGATTTATGGTCAGAGTTTGCCACAGAAACAGATAATATTGAGATAAACTAATGATATGATATAATAGTGAAGCACACGATGTAGCAGTACAAGGGAAATTTCATCTGAACCAAAACTTTCAAATTTTAGTCAGAGTCCAACCCACAACCAAAAAAAAAGAAGAGAAAAAAAAATAAAAGGAAAGAAACTGGGAACAAATCAAGAGAGAGGTAGAGATCTCAGATTCAATATCCATGAAAATGGTCAAGAAAGGAATTTTGCAATGTCCACCTTCACATCAAGAAAGATAAAGTCTGTGTGAACAGTGGTTGTAGACGGAGGAAGAAAGAGATAATTTGATGCTGTCTGAACAGGGTGCGATTGTGAATGAAGTAACTGATGACTATCATATTTCAGTGATTGAGAATCAAGATAAAACTTGGGTGCTATATAGGAATTGTAGAGAGAACTGCTGTTTGATTTAGGTTGCAATGGCAGAATGAGATTAAAACAAGAGAGTGCCGAGTCCTGTTGAATCTTTTCAGTGAGATCTCCCTTTAAAAGTCCTTAAAAGGTTAGCCCATCCTTATGGCCTGTGTTTAGCTCAAATGTTCTTGAAATAATGGACCGCTTACTTCTAATGACAGTGCTCTTTAGCTTCATATTATAAACTGGAGCAATTAATTAAATAATAACATTCTGCCTCCCTCAACAAATCCAATATTTCTGACAACAAATCTCTTCAGCTTCATATTATAAACTGGTGCAATTGATTATAACATTCTGCCTCCCTCAACAAATCCAATATACTCTTTAAGGAGAGTTTGTCCTGGATTGGTATAGGACAGCACAGGAGGGCATACTGGGATCGAACCAAGCTATTAGGCCTACCTTAGTAAAGAAGATGGTGATCCCCGTCTCTGCACATGTTTCACCAGCACCGCCCGGGCTTGGCCGTGTTGGACTGCAAATGGATATCCAGAACTGAAACTTTACTAACAACTTTTGTTGGACAAAGAAACAGCAGTGACATGTTCAAATACAGAGAAAAAATGGAGGCAAAATTGCACTTCCACAGAAAAATCGCCATGCTACCTGGCAAATGCAGACTGCAATGGGGGAGGAGTTGGCTTCGGTTTGAGATGGTTCAAGCCCAATAATCGTTCCTTCACTGGTGATGTAAAAGTGTTTCGCTCTACCAGCACACTCCGATATTCTGTGCATGCTCTCTTTGGGGACCTAATGTCTCCATTTTGTCCTGAAGAGACAACAAAAAGGATAAATGTACTAATTAGTCTAAACACACGCATCACTAGTTTTGCAAATATATTACATGCAGACGAGCTTTGTCGTAATAGTAAGATTACTCTATCCTACCCTAGTTCACGGGTTCAGCTAATAAAAATAGTCTCTTGGCAAGTCAATGATAAGGTAGCATAAGACATGCATCTGACCCTCACAATCCCAGATCGGTCTCATGCACTTGACCACCCCATAACACAGTCCATCCAATATGTAGTCAGTCTAACATTCTGGTACCACATGACTTGCAGAATCAAAACATTAAACCGACTGATCCCAATTGGGCGCAACTTAAAACATAAAATATACAAATTCATTACCTGCTGAAATTTCTTGCTTCTGTGAAGCTGGTAAAGGTGGCAAACCTCCAGAGGAAATGTTCATGTGCATGGCAATGGCATCCAAAGATGGCATTGGCTCTGCTAATAACCCCAGACGATTTATTTCCGAAGAAAGAGCTGGTCGTGCAATTATCAAAGAATTGTACATTGAAGAACCTTTTTCCCAGACCATGCTCTCCAAAAGTCGCTCTTCCAAGGAATTTAGATGTCTTCTCAACTCTCTTGGAAGAGAATCCTCATGCCTGATGAAACTCTCAATCACCTTGCTAAGATCAAAGGCAGTAATTCCAGTTTTCTCTAGAACAGCAGGAAACAACATTGTGACTGTTTTATGAGTTGCCAAAACTAGTTCAGCAGAACAAGCGAGCATACATCTATGGAACCTCTCATTGGTTAGTAAAGAGGACAAATTATTTGCATGCAATAACTGAGCTTCTGCAGTACACATTGCTTCCAAGACCTTGTAGTATAGTTTCAAAGCTTCCATTCTTCTTTGTTGCGCCCATATGTTGTCCATCAGGTTAGCATTTGGCAGGCTTACTGTGCAGCAATGCTCTCCAAGAGTGCTATTAGGAAAAATGGCTTCCAAAATTATATGAGTCCGGCGAATGACATCTTTAGTTACATCCCTATCACATGATGAAAGGAATCTCTCCAACTCCGCAGATGGTTTTGATGGAAGAGGAGAAACAACAGTTCGAAGCCACTTTGCCGTTGTCATAGCAGTGCTTACAGGTGTGGCTGCTGTTTTTGTGTTCACAAACCCACGAATACAATTTGAATGCGATACAGGAGACTCACTGGTGTAGATTGGACTGGTTATAGTTTTTGTGGGTGAGGATATTACATCGAATTTCTTCTGGACAAGAAATCACAAGGAAAGATCTCATCAACTACAATTAACATCTAGAGGCAGAAAACAGTAGATAGAATATACCACTAGAACACACCTTAGCACCACTTATATTCACAGCACCTCCAGAGAGGCTCCCAGAACCAACTAAGTTGTCATCCTCATTGATAAATACTCTTTCATCTATATCACCTTTGTTCCACATTGCATCATCATAATCCTTTTCTAACATGCTTATACTGGATGACAGAGATGAATCTTCCAATAGATCTTCAAAATACATCAAACCATCTGCATAAAAGAGCATGAATTAATTAAGCTCAAGTCATCAAAGCACATCTGCATTGGAATCTCGTGGAGAAAAGTGTGTTACCAGGGTCAATGTTATCTAGGCTTTCAGCTTTACATTCCGATGCCAAACGGGGCTTTTTGTGCAAAATATTCTCAATCAAAACAATAGCTTTCTCTGTCATTTTCTTCACCTCATCTTCTGATGTGTCATATTTGGTGCAAAGTGATGCAAACAGGTCAATACCTCTGTCCTTTTTCTTCACTGGTGCACAAATTGAAGACATCAAGAGATACATACTAACAGAATGTCAAAAATAAGGCAACCTCTCTTCCCCCCTCTCTCCTCTCTTGGGAAAACAAAAAAAAATGAAACAAAGATACATAAATCGCTAAACACTACAAAGACATCCATAAACTAAGAGGATTACCAAAGCATGGAGAGTCTTCAATAACGAAATTCCTACAACAAGTGGGTACATGGATAATCAAGATTCCCTGTTGCACATATTAATTATGTATTAGGACAATGTACTACTTAACGATCGCTTATCTTCTATAGAACTTAAAAGAAACAAAAGGTTCTACTGAAACACTAGAAGCCAGGCAAATGAAGTCCAACAAGTATGAAACACTTTCATCCAGCTCTTAACTACTATTCCTCAGGATATTTTATTAAAAGAAATGACTAGTAGTACATAAACCATTGCCGAGTCTGACATAATTTAAGGAATTCCAACTTACCAATATGGAGACCAAACCATTTGTGCAAGTTACTAAGTCTTTAAAACGGCTGAAAGCATGAACGCGGAGAGCAAGAAACAGCAACCACCCAAATCGGTGATAGTCTGAAACATGACTAGAGCTGGAAGCACTGGTAGCTGGCCATTTATCAACTTCACTTCCCTTGAAAAAATATAGGTACGCACTCTTATAATACCTGGATCATCACATCACTATTCGTCATTTCCAACACTACTTCACACAGAAAAAATTAATCAACAAAAGAAAATCACTAGATCAACATCATCATCTAAGCATTACATTCCAGCTATCAGAGGCTGGATACATGAATCCTTCTTCACTATTATACTCCATGAAGGTGACATCTTTGGACAACTATGAGGCCATCAAATCATCCAGCAACAATTCATTCAAATTTCCCTCTACAATGCTTTCATTGTCTCTAACCTCTATGTAACCTTAATTACATATCCAACAGAACTTCCTTCGTCCCTCTATACAATTGAGTTCATTTCATATCTTTCCATCAAATGCAAAATTAGATTTTGTATCCAGATGGGCATTATGCCAGAAACTTGCTTGAGGTTCTAAATCATCCATCTCTTTTTCTAGCATGATAAGACCAAAACATTTCTCCAATTATACTCTTACCTTAAAGCATGACTGCAGTAGTTATATGGATTTGTAAAATACCTTTCTAATTCAACTCTAATCAGTATCTATGTGCATATGCTTCATGATTTGAACAATTAACAAAAAATAATTTTACCATCAGATAAACCAAAAAGTTGATATAGACAATCAACAAATAGCAGCCATGTGGCTGCAACATTTCAAAAAGGAAGCATGCTTTATTAGTTCTCATTGTTGTTCACTCGACATCCATGGATACAAATCCTAGGCCTTAAATTAATAGACCTTTCCTTAAAAGAGCCATGCATGAGTCTAGTGTGCACTTGACATTCATTGGGAACAACAATGAGGCTTATTTAAGTCTCAAGATGAACTTAGAGGCAGTTGACATAATAATCTCATCCCTCTTTTGAGTGCAAATAGAAACAAAAGGGCATGCTTAAAGAATGCAAAAGAAAATATTCAACATCAAGGAAAAATTCACCTTCAAGATGACTAATAGCAATTCAAGTTAGCCACATCATGACATTTGCATTTATATAAAGATGCACTATGTGATTATGAGTCAATGGAATCAATAACAACCAAGATCAAAATTTTAAAAAATATTGTCATCACAAAGTAGAAAGTTTTCCACTCAACAAGGATGCTGAAAATGGGAAGGGTGAGATGGTCTCTAGACTTTGCCCCTCCTTATCGGCTTTAGCTGCGAATTTGCAAGGCAAAGGCTGGCCTGTAATCCATCTGTAAACCATCATAAATTCACTTTCCAAGCCTTCATAATAAAGCTCTAACTTGTCATCAGTAACTTTTATTTCAAGAACATCTACATTTTCGAATACAGCCATCCAACTTAAGGCAGTACTGGAAGACATGAGAAGATGGAACTGATGGTCTCATTCAAAACCCATCAATGGTCCAGATCTGCTTGGCACCTTTATCTTTCTAAAGCCTATATGAGTACACACCATGTGAACCAACACCTGTACTTCTACATCTTAGCAAGTGAGCCTCATTAACTTAAAAAGTCCTCACCCTACCAGAAAGCCATACCTTTTCCCAAACGCCATTTTCCTACAACCGAAAAACTACACTCCCTGCATCTGCATCCCGTTTCACCTTTGAATCTCAGTTGTCACCCTCCAACCGTTCTCTGATAAATATTACCTAGCTAATTCTGCAACGCACCAAGAACCCCTGGGAAGAACGAGGTATGGGAAGGTTGTCAGAATTTGAGATCTACCCTACCTCAAGGCTTCACGAAGTTAGCCACAATGTTAACCAATCATAAAAGTTGAAAATTTCCACCACCCAATGGCTTCAAACCCACCTAGCATGAACCAATATAGAGGCCCTTATAGTCATCACTCTAGAAAGAACAGAAAAGGACCCTTAATGTTTTTTCAGAGATTTCTCCCATGGAAGTTTAAAATATTATGCTAGGATGCCATTTATAGATTGAAACATTCCAATTTTTACCACAACAAAAACATTGAGTTCTCGTAATTTCCCTGCTCTGACAAATGTTGATCAGATCACATGAAATGAAGCAATTATGGCAAGAGACCAGCAAAAGTAATAAACACTTAAGTGGTTAGGGAAAGGATACTACATCAAGCACCATAGAACAATCATTAAGTGATCTGCATGAGAATATGGAACCAATTTTTCACAACACAAATGCTAATGCATAGAATACATCTCTAGGATATCGCTCCCAACTTCCACGTTGATGAATACTCAGAAGTACATCAATCTTCAAAAACGGAGTAACACCAACCTAAATGTGAGATCTAAAGTCCAACTCACTTCAACACATTAGCCCTAAAAGATCTTTTTGAGTCAGTGTCTTACGAATTGGTGGAATACTAAGCAATTCAATTTTGTTTAACAATGTTCAGAGCTCATTGCACCTTTTATTGGGATTTTTGGGTTACACACTAAAGACTCCTCTCCAGCATCTCAACATGGAAAATGAAGCTTGGAAGCTTCTAGGGAGTTTTTGAAAATGGTAGGGCAGCATAGAGAGACAAAAAGCTACAAGAAAAAAAAATCAGTTTTTTTTTTTTTTACCATTCACAAAACTTTTGGCTTCTATGAAGACTTCCTCAAAGAAGTAAAAAACTATGGAAGCATAAGGAATTAAGAAGTCAGCATTACTGAGTGTGAACTCTTCCTTTTTCATTAAAATAATATATAAGGATGCACGTGCAGGAGTATGACACATGGATGCTTCATATCTATGACAATTTTGAAAGAGTAAATCCCAACTTCATGATACACCTACTTGCAGTAATTGTCCCCAAGTGCCAATAAAATTGTCCAAAGAGAAAGCTGCAGCAGTTGATAGCAAGCAGACGCAACTGAGCCAGCCTGGCTGCTGTCTTAAGTATGGCTGGTCGCATTATCGATAAAATTGTGACACAGATCATGTCTTTGATGCAATTCAGTAGTAGCAAATTACAGCTGAAGTTCTTGGGCAAATGTTCTCATAATCCATGAATTATTTAAAATGACAGCATTCTCACAACTTATCTAACACCACCATGGCTACTGACCATCCTCTCCACACCATAGTTGACACAACCACCTCTCTCGCACTTACTACCCTAACAGTTATAAGAAGATGCATCCCACTCAGGGACCAGTCTAGGGACAAAAGAGACTAAATGCAACTGTCTTTATCTTACAATCTAAGTTTCAGTCCAACTCCTGGCTAATACTATGAATGATAGGACAACAACAGAAAAACATTCAAGTAACAATTAAACAGTAAAAATTGCTACTCTAGTGTATTAAATTATCTATCATTTGTATTAAAGCAATTAGTCCTAGGCAGAAACTAATAGGAACTTATAAAAGCATCCCAGAAAGAGCCATGCAAAACAAGGAAGGGACGTACTTGCTTAAAAGGCACAAGTGGACAAAATTAGCCTGTAATTCCTTGGCCTGATCAACACCCATTGAAAATTGTGAGACAAGAAAAATGCAGAGAGAAATGCATAAAGATGGTATAAGTACCTCCAGTTTCTTCTCCCAGTCAGCACCATACATGTTACTTAAAATGGGGCCAACTTTGACAACAAATTGAGGAAGCTCTTTGAAAAAATCAACAAGGCTGCATTCAATGAGAAATCATGACCATAAGGATATCCATTACTCTTCATTCAAAAGACACAAAACAAAAGAGCAGCAGCCATTACTTCAATTTCACAGCTCTCAGTATCTGGCATAAAGTAACTCTATTTTTGTCAGTTCCACGGCTGGCATCATCCGCAATCATCTCATTCAATCTCTTCACAGAATACAAAATAAAAGCAAACCAATAGCGCTCCAGTTCCTCAGGCTGATACCAATATAAGCACCAAAAATTCAATTCAGCAAAACAAAGAATATCTGATCGCATGATACCTTCAAGTAAATTCACTTCGAAAACACAAATTGTACCGTGTTACTTCCAATAGCTGACATATTTGTCAATAACATATGCTTGCAATCCCTAAAGAGCTTCATGGTTTCTGACAGAATCTTCTCATCCAGTGACAATTCATTCTGCGACAAAAGTTCGCATTGATTTGACCAGCCAAAAAAGGGTACATTTTAAGGTTAGATGTGCAGTCATACAATAAGCAAATACAACTAACATCAGCGAAATTCCAACTGCATAGAGAAACTGAGATTTCCAGAAAAAAAAAATACAAACAAACCCTCAAAAATAAAGCTACTCCAGCCAATTGCCAACCTTTTCGAGTGTGGTTTCTATGTTATCTATTGTCATGCCTCATGTCGAAGATCAGTTGAAGCAGATATATTTTCATCAGATAAAACTTCTTAAGAAACAAAAACTAAAGGCAGGGGAAAAACAAGACTAATACCTTGCACAGGTCAGTGAATCGAGCTTCCATTTCACAGCCTTTTTCCAAATTCCGATTCGACGGCTTTGAGTCTTCCATCTTGAGAGCAGAAAGGATAACCTACCGAACCAACAACCAATCTGCGCAAACCCAAAACCCTAGCAGATGAAACCACGGCCACCGGATAGTCTATTTTTGAGAAGAAAAACAAACATAAGAACGTCCACAACAGCAAATTCAGACATTTAGACAGACAAATTACTATAATATTAGACAAGAACCAACACATATGTCTTGGGATTTATTTGAGATCACAGTCAAGAATCTCGAACAAGAAAATTATAAAAAGGGAATGGCGTTCACCAGACTCGCAGAGGAGAGGGCGAAAGCGAAGGGAGTGCGGATCGGAATTGGAGATTGGAGATAGAGATAGTTAAGCAGCAAAAATAAAACGAAAGAACGAAGCAAATACTCTGAAAAGAGGGAACGTCGTTGAATGCGGAACAGGAGCTTACCAGATCTGCCAACAGAAAGGTGAAGAAGAAAATAAATTGGAAATGGCGGGGCAATTTCTTAGACAATATCGTAGATCTGTAACCCAAGTATCGGTATTCCATAAAGTAAAAACCCTACCTTTCTCCCTCCTTATCAAACAGCACAAGATCCTTCAATTTTCTCCCATCCACCAACCCTCTCTCTAGTTATTCTGGATTCTGGGAAGTAATAACAGCGCTCCGAGGACCCAAAAGATCGATAACGGCGAACGCTTCACAGTTCCCTCACTCTTTTCTCTCGCTCTCTTTCGCTGCGCCTTGCTTCGGCAATTTCTCCAACAAGCAGCGCGGGAAAAAAACTATGACATGGCATGTACATCATAACACCATGGCATGGTATGGTTCACATGCATTCATAGGTAACCAATAGGATGCGGACATGTCATGTAGAATTAGGTTTTTTACCGCCAAAATTTTCTACGGTCGTACTCTCACGTGCCAAAATTTTCCCCAGGGCTCGCCCTTTTTCTTTTTATTTTGTTTTTTGGTCTTTGGTCAGGGTTCGGAGAGATGGTCTGTAACGTCCGGTATTTCATCTTCAAGTTATTGAATATTATATTTCATAATATAATATTATGACATAATATTAATAATAAATATTAATCATAATAATAGATATTAATTAATTAGTTATTAATAATAAATAATTATATTAAATATTAAATAAATATTAATAATATATTAATAAATAATAAAATGTATAATGTATTAATAATAACATTAATAATTAATAATAAAATATATTAATAATAAATAATATCATTAAAATATAATATAATAATAATAATACTAATAAATATAAATATAAATATGACATAACTCACTCATCCCCCATCTCTCTCTCTCCGTTTCTTCTCTCGTCAATTCATCTTCTCCCCCTCGAGACGCCGCAGCCGTTCACTCCACTTTCCCTCTTCTTCTGTTTCTCTTCCTCGAATTGTCATTGCCATCTGCCGTTTCACCCTTCGACTGTCAAGCGATTCCGTTACTGCTCATTAAATCGGGCGGCCATGGTCGTGGGCTATAAATAGAGGAGTGCCGGAAGTGCTGAGGGCTGTGGGAAGCAGTGGAGTTGAAGTCGCCCTCGCAAGCCTGAGCTAGAGGGAGCGTCGCCATCCGTGCCGAAGCCGCCACCGTTAAACCCTAGCTTGCATTGCCGAAACAGTCGCCGCCCGCCACAGTCAAAATCGTCGACGGTGTCGAAGCCCCCGCCGCCGTTAAACCCTAGTCGTCGCTTCAGTTCCATCAGGCAAGTAATAATCCTAGTTTCTGCAAGTAAAATTCCTAATTTCTACAAGAAAATACTTCCCTGTTATTTGTTGTTTTCGATTTTCGGTTGCATGTCTTGATTTTGAGAAATCGGTACTCAGCTATGTGAAATCATAAACTTGGGGAGAAACACAGGCACGGGTCCCGTTACTGTCAGCCGGCAATCCTGAGGGTTTTTCGTTAATTTGTGAGGCTTGGCAAATGATGTTATTTATGCTGCATAATTTGTGGTTTTTCCTGTTAAATCATGAAATCTGAGATTTTCATGTTTAATTGTGGGAAGTCGAAATGGGTGAGAGAACAGAGCCTCGTGCTCTGTTTACGCGGCCGTCAGTCCTGTGTTACTATACGGAAAACGGTATATAATTATGTACGTATAGATGCGTGTGCATGGGTGTGTATGTGCATGCATATATATATATATATATATAAACACGTATGTATATTTATGGTATGTTGTGTGGGTGTGTATATATATATATATATATATATATGAGTATGGCTTTATGCAGGTGCGGGTGCGTACTGTGCACGGTGGGTGTGTGTATATAGACGTCAGTGTATACTGGCAGTGTGTATATAAACTAGCAGTATGTGTTTATGTTTTCAGTGTGTGCATATGTGAGTTTGGCAGGCTTAAAATTATAATAGTCGTTTGGTCGTTCAAGTAATTATTCTTGTATCTCATTGATGAATTCTAATAATCCATTATTTGCGTTGATTAGATGAGTGTGTATATTTTATTGGCATTCTATAGCTAAGTTAATGATAGCGTATAAAAATATTAATGTTTCGAGTCAAATGGGAGGCTATGGCACCTTAGTGTGGTCTATATTTTTTCGATCTAAAGATATATTTCGGAGGTTGATGTCATTTGGAAGGATACTTATAATCCTGTGAACCTATTGCGTGAGATATCATTGAATATCGTACCAAGGTGCTACTGGGTTTGACTTGTTGATATGAGTATTTTGTTCCCAACGGAGCATGGATCAAAGGATTACAGAATACGTGCAGGTTACCCAACGGGGTAACAGGAATATTGTTTGTATGGATTAGATAAGCTACTTGTACACTACGGCTCGCAAATATCATGTGATCATAAGGTCGCTTACCAAACTTGCGAGCACCGGTACCCCGAGGATTTACCAGCCATTGGAGGCAGGTGTGTGAATGTTAGTTCACAACGATGTATAATATTTAAGGAGACTTTTGTGACATCTTATATAATTGGGACCTCTTTTGTGATGGGTTCAATAGAACCTATACCATTGTTAATACTTGGATTCAGTAGAATCCAGTTTGCATTTCTAATGATTTGTTGTCATGTGGCCTTTGAGTCGTGAATACGACTTGTTGTTGAATTTCGGATAATTGTCGATTTATCTTATATAATTATTATGTTATTATTATCCGAGACGTTTTATTGTATTCTATTATTTTATTGATTTATTTAATTACTTGGCATTTGGCTCACTCTTGCGTTTTGTTGGCTCCAGAGTAGAAGTTTATAACAGGTTAGAAGAGATTATATTGTTGCTGAAAAACTTTAGGGTAGAGACGATATTGGAATTAGAAACTCGTGATAGAAAGCTCTAGAATTAGTTTAATTAATCAAAGTTTTATGTAATTATGTTTTTGGGACTGTATTTCTAGGAATATAATGTTATAGACATTTATTGTCTTTAGAAATTTTATTATGAGAATTATAATTATTATATATTATTTAGCAATGCATTTATGAGATTGTTTCTGAGTTTGGGGTTATGTGTGACCGTTTCGAGTTGGATCGGGTGACTCAG
>JAOVVI020002250.1:8025-21608 GCA_028571085.2 Nepenthes alata
TACGCTTACTAGGAATTCCTTGTAGAAGACTAACAATTGCAATGATCTATCCCCATCACGATGAAATTTCAAAGATTTCCCAGGCCATTAGCCAAGGCTATGGATACGTTGAATATCTAAGGGTAACACAGACTTGTTATTGCCTCAAACTTTTGTGGCCTGGAAGACTATAGTCCCTCTAAGAAGCTAGCTGTGGAGGGATAGATTCATATAGCTAGTTAGCAGACTATGGTCTTGTTCATTGATGGAATTTGTTTTGTAAGTAAGTTAGTATTATAAATGAAAGTGAAAAAAAAAGATACAGAAGCAATTATCTATCTCCAAGTGTTTTGCCAACTTGGATTTAGATCAAAGATGCTAGGGCATACCCCAAGCACCGTGAAACAATTCACGAATCTAAAAAATAAACAAAGGGGGAAAACAGAATTACAATCACAAAGGACAACAACTAGAACAATCAAAGGAAGATAAGAAGTTCTAACACCAAGTGTTTTGTCGACTTAGAGGTAGAACATAGTCACTAGGGTATACCCCGAGCGCACATACAAGGGAAATCAAGTGTAGGAAAAGAAAACCTCTAAAGAAGGAAACATATCTCCGACTACAGAGCCAACAACCAAATTGGCCTCGGGCTAACCACAGAACAGGAAGGGCACATCAGCGTAATTGGATCACATATCAACAGGGTAACACAACAACGGACCACTGCGCCATGAAGTAGGAACTATGGAGTACTGCCCAGGAAAAGCTGAGAGCCGGGATACCAAGAAACACCTCAACGGAACACTGCGCCTTGAAGCAAGAACTATGGAAACTAGCTAGGAAAAACTGAAGCAGGGATACCGGGAGGCCGGCCTCAAGGCGTGTGTTTTTTTAGGAAAATATTTACATCATGAACAAGGCGGGCAGACGAAATGAAGCCAAACTGGAAGTGGCATCCCAATCAAAATAAAGATAATATATATATATATATATATAATTTTTTTAGAATGTATACATCGAATAGTTGCTGTAGACCCGAAAAAACCACGCAGCTGCCGAGGAACAAAATAAGCAAGGAGCCCAACGAGCCTTTTCGGAAAACAAGTCGGAAAAGTTGACCTACCAGCCATTAGCTTCCAAGGTAGGCAGACGACTTGAAATAGCCAAACAGAAGGTGGCAACCCGACCAAAAGATAATTTTTTTTAGCAAAGAGGGAAAGGGGCCGAACAAGCCTATCCGGTGACCAATTCATAACCAACCAGGCATGTATGAAAGCATCCATTTGTTGCAAACAAGGAAAACCATACAGCCACTACGCTGCAAAGCGGGTAAGTAACCCACCAATCCATTACGCAAAATAAGGCTTTTTTTTATGTGTTAGATAAATTCCAACGGTCTAAAGATGTTTTGTCTGCCTTAGAAGATGAGCTAAGGATATCCTTCAGACGGTTATGAATAACGTCTAAGATTTGAGTGAACAGATGAGAGGGGGCATGGAAGGGAGGGGATTGGAAAGTCTGGTGATTCCGTTCCTTCCAGATATAATACACAGTAACGGCAAGGGTAAGGGGGAAGGAGGTAGTTTTTAAATTATTCCCTTTCCATTTTGACGCAGACTAAACAATGTTCTTGTGCCAATCAGGGTACGCCCATGGGAGTCCAACGCGGCCCCGAATCATATGCCAGAGATCCTTAGAGAAAATACAGCTAAAGAAAAGATGGTCATGATTTTCAAGCTCATTATGGCATAGAACGCAGTAGGGAGAGAGGTTAGGTCTGCCTTTGATGCGATCAGTGGTGCTTAACCTACAACGGATGGTCAACCAAAAAATGAATGCATGGGCTGGGATATTGGAGGGACCCCACACAAGGTAAGCCCAATAAACTTTCACACGAGGAGGATGAAGAAGATGGTAGGCTGATTGGGTCATAAAACTCCCATCCTTATTAGGCATCCAATTGACAGAGTCTCTAAGGGAGGGATCAGGGGGATAACTAGGAATATTCCCAATTAATTTGGACACTTCCATATCAAACTGATTGGGCCAAATCCATTGGTTGTGCCTAATTATAGCCTTGACCTTAGAATCCCAATGCAATCTAGTAACTGTTCAGATCTGGTAAAAAATGCAATTATTAAGAGGCCCTAGGGTATGCCAGTTGTCAAGCTAGAGGAAGGTGTCCGAGCCATCACCAATAGAGTGGCCAATCTAAAGGCGCATCACAGGGCAAAGCTTCATAATTTTCTTCCAGCTCCAAGAACCTGTAGTGGGGATTTTTAGAGTCCAAATACATTGATCCTTAATGCAGTTAGCATGGATCCAAATAGACCAGATCGATTCCATATTTTTTGAAATAATGCGCCATAGCAGTTTACAGATATGCACTTTATTCTGGGTCAGGAGATTTTTTATTCCCAGGCCTCCTTCAGATTTAGGATAGCAAATATCCTCCGAGGCAACCTTTGACGCCAATTTACCCTCATTATTTCCATGCCAAAGGAATTTCCTAATGCTTTTTTCGGTCCTTTTGAGAACCAATGATGGAATTAACTAGACAAATTGCTCCAGCAACTAAGAATGGCCATGCACCACCACCCATAGAATCAAGAAAGAGCTCTCAGTCTATCCATCCTTACCATGTCTGGATGTTGTAAGTTTTCCCATGTTGAGTGAAATTGAGCTACAGGCTCCACTCGTGGTATTGCCCTTCCATGAATTCCTTTACGTTTTAGGCTTGTGACCATACTTCACCTGGAACCCAAAAACTTTGATTTCTCATAATGTGCCGACGGCGACCTAAAAGTAACATCCGTCGATCCCTAGTCGGCATCATTTTTGGTTGAGACTAGGATGGTATCTGATTGTCTTCGAGCCCCCAACTTTCATTCTTGATTAATGAAAATATGCTTGAAAAATGCTTTCACAATTGTTTGTCTTTCATAAATCTAAGAATTTTACCTCTGACTATGAAATACAAATTTCCCATGACTGACTTTTTTTTGGGTAATTAAGAAAACTATATTAAATTGTAAAAATTTATAAAAAAATCAATGTTCATTTTCCAAGTATTTTGCCAACCAAGAAAGAGAACAAAGAGGCTAGGGTATTCCCTGAGCACCATGAAACAAGTTCATGAACAACATAATAAAAGACTGAAAACCTGTTAGACCTTTAAGCCCTCTCAATCTTCAAGGAGACACCTGCATAAGCATTGCTACTACACCAACATAAGAATTTCCCTTGGTTGTCCCTGTTATTCATTACTCTGATCCCGAAGGCCAACATAATAGGATTGGAATTCTAATGTATCTAGAGCTTAGGCCTACTTTGAGCACTCAAATTTTTTCAAAGTAATAGTGCCGAAGGCAGGACCCGACCAATTAAGGCCATGAGTGCATCGCCAGCAGAAGGGATGAGACGATTGGTGCTCACCGGAGGTAGACCGATCGCCCCCTCACGAAGTCCAACTACGATCTTTTTAAGTGTAACAACTTAAATATATGTTATTGGAGCTGGAATAACAACAGCTGTTGGCTCCAACCTTTCCGTCCAATGGATCCTCGATAAGGAATTTACATTGCACTCATTCCAATTACCAGACTTATTGATCCCGGTATTGTTATTTATTGTCACTACCTCCCCATATCAGGATTGGGTAATTTATGTGCCTGCTGCCTTCCTTAGATGTGGTAGCCGTTTCTCAGGCTCCCTCTCTAGACTCAAACACTAATTCTCCATCACCCGTCACCACCATGGAAGGCCACTATCCTACCATTGATAGTTGATAGGGAAGAAATTTGAATGATGCGTCGCTAGCGTCAAAGCTATGTGTTCCGTCGAGTTATCATGAATCATCAGAGCAATGGGTTAAACCTGCGTCGACCATTTATCTAATAAATGCATCCCTTCTAGAAGTCAGGGTTTGTTGCACGTATTAACTCTATAATTACTACAGTTATTCGAGTAGCATGTACCATCAAAAAAACTATAATTGATTTAATGAGCCATTCACAGTTTCACCGTCTGAATTTTTTCATACTTACACATGCATGGCTTATTCTTTGAGACAAGCATATGACTACTAGGTAGCTTTTCTTCTTCGACACAGACAATCATGAGCCTTGCCGACCGATTTGAACACTAGTCAAGAGGTCAACGAGTGATCGACTGTCATTTGTGTCTATAGTAATCAGGCTGACGAGACTTCTAGCACATAACATGTATCTCAATCTTCTGCATCCGAGTGAACAAGCTAATGCCCATCACCCACCTCAGTTACTTAGAAAACACGACATGGGGGACAATGAGCCTTATGAATCGACTACTCGACACCCCAATGGGTCACCGAGTAGAAGGAAACTTCCCAACCAGATAAATTCCTTCAAATGGGCATGCAACACAGGAAACTATACATCAACCAAGGCACAAACACTTGGCCTTTTGGTGAAGAGGCACGTGTACATTCGGTTCAAGGAATAGATGAAGAGCCCAACGACCCACACAAGCCCACGACAGCTCACACGCCATCACCTAAGCTAATTCGAGCCTTGGCAGTTGATCCGCAAGCAAATTATAACGTTGACGAAATCAGCTTACCAACTTCCCTTACCAAAAAAAAAACTCACCAAGTCCCTTGTGAGCATCGCTAGATGTGAAAACCTGAGATGGGACAACCCGAGTATATGATCAATACACACCGAATGCTGGGAACCCATGTCGTGAAATCATTGCATGGTGAAGCACGTATGAAGAACACGACACACGCAGCATCATGCATCCGACTTGCACCTGCAGCGAAACACCGACAGATGGGACAACCTAGCATACGGCCAACACGCACCGAATGCATGGAAACTCATGCCGTGAAATCATGGCGGGGTGAAACATGTATGAACAACACAGCACACGTAGCACCATGCATGGCATGCCGACTTGCACCTGCAGCAAAACACCGATAGACAGGACAACCCGAGAATGACGTGCCCCGAATGCATGGAAGCTCGGGATGTGAAATCATGGCGTGGCAATCCATGTATGAATAATACGGCACACGGGGCACCATGCAAGCGATGCCGACGTGCACATGCAGCAAGACACTAGTATTGGGGACAACCCGAGCAAACAACTGATATGCACAAGATGCAAACCCGACCGACAAAATCACTGTGTGGAAAAATACGTAGGAATAACAAGGGACATGTAGTACAATGCATGGCATGCCAACATGCACCGTCAGTGAAGCAACTATAGATGGGACATACCGAGCGCATGGAAACCCGAACTGTGAAATCATGGCATTGTGGTACATGTATGAGCTACATGGAAAACGCAGCATCATGCGTGGCTTGCATGGGTGGCTGCATTGACACGCCCTAGTAGTGATGTAGCTCCTTCATATAGAGGCTTTTGGGCTTTTTTGGCCTTGGCAAGAGTAAACATTAGACCCCCCTAACTTTCACAATGGGGTGCTTCGTAGTTGTCGGTAACATTTGAAGTTGATTT
Organism: Nepenthes alata; assembly: GCA_028571085.2. Taxonomy (NCBI): domain Eukaryota; kingdom Viridiplantae; phylum Streptophyta; class Magnoliopsida; order Caryophyllales; family Nepenthaceae; genus Nepenthes; species Nepenthes alata. The sequence goes on from JAOVVI020002250.1 coordinate 13,513, forward strand.
TTTTGTTAGAAAGATAACAATTAGGTGTAGCTAAAAACCAAGCCTCGACTTTTTTGACAATGGGAGGATATTATAATAAATTCTCAAATGTCGTGCAACTTTAAAAATTAACAACTCCATTAAGACTTGTCCGAATGACGAGGTTTTTTTTTCAAAAACTAGTATAAATTGTTGAGAAAATTCAAATGTATTGGCGTCATGATTTGAGTTCAAGAAGGGGTCGTCAGTCCAATTATTGAGGGAAAAAATGAGCAAAAAATCCGTATTCACTAGGAAAAGTTGTATTTTCCTATTCAAAGTGCACGGAGTGCTAAGGAGAAGATTATTGGAATGATATCTACAAACAACTGGGCAAGGCATTGGCGGAAGATGCCTACCTCGAGAGCATAAGCATTGGCGAGACATGTCATGATTAGGCCACATGATAGCCCATAAATTACTTACCAAAAAAACGATAGCCCATAAATCTGGGTCGTGCAGACGGGGGAAAAATCAAGGGACGAGCAACCTCATTGAAAACTTGCCATGTCATTAGGAATAGCGTGCTGAGATGATCGACACAACAAGGCTTTGCAAAGCCTCCGTGTCTACCCGGGCACAAGGGCGCTGTAGGAGCGCACTGGGCACGACATGGGAGGTGCTGGGGAACTAGCATCACTTGAGCACTGCTAGGTGTGGACAAGGGAGCTACTGGGCGTTGTTTGGGCACATGAGGATTGACAAGTGCAGTGCTAGGCCGAGCTAGGGAGCGACCCAGGTGCTGCTGGGTGCGACACGGGCACTGCTGAGATGTGCTGGGTGCGACATGGGAGGTGTTGGGGCATGCTGGGGTGTTGTTGAGGCGACACTGGTGGTGCTGGATAGCGACCCATGCACTATTGTACAATGATGGGACGCGCTAGACACGGCATGGGAGGTGTTGGGTGCAACACTAGTTGTGTTGGTGAGTGACCTAAGCGTTGTTGGGTGCGACACTGGTTGTGCTGGGGAGTGACTCAGGCGTTGGTTTGCTTACACACCAAAAATGAGTGGGTTAGGATGGCATGGATCTTATGGGCAAACCGGTTCTTCTCCCTCATATTCCCGATACGTCCAAGGTCTTTGTATTTGCTGTCCTACTTTGTTTTCGTCAAAGATGCCAACTGCCTTTTGGGATTGATCTTAAATTCCTTTTGCTTGTTAAGCCTGTTAAGCTATGGAGCAATTTTGGTGTTGATAGTCGGCTGGTTTGGATGTAGTTTGGCCTGTTTTGGTCTTCGTTGCCCAATTTGAATTATGTCCGATATCCAGATGGAAGGTTGGAGCGCCTGCTGCTATGGTGCATTATTCTGTAATGAAGCTGCTTTTGCCTGGTATGGTGCATTTGCTATTATGGATCGCTTTTTCTAGTTTGGCCCAAATGCCGGTATGAAGCATTTTGGCCGATTTTTGTGCTCTCACAGTAATGCTGCTTGTGCCGGTCATAGAATGTGGCAATCTCAAAGCTGCCTGTGCTCGAGAGGATTTAGTGCCAACATCCCGGGCAACACGGTTTGACCGACTTGGATGATGGCTTAGGCGAATGTAATTCTGTTTTTTCGTTTGCCTTTTAATTTGGATTCGTGATATGATTCACGGTGCTCGAGGTATGCCCTAGCATCTTTATTCTTATTCCAAGATGGCAAAATACTTGGAGATAGAACACTGATTTTATTTTTTTCCTTTTTCATTAATAAAATTTTCTTACTTACCAAAAAAAGACTCATGTGTTTCCCGACGCAACAAGATCGTTGTAGGGGTGCGACAAGGGTGTTGCTGGGCTGCAACAAGGTAGCTACATAGGTACGACAAGGTCGCTGTTGGGCCGCGACACTAGTGCTACTAGGCGCGACAAGGGCACAAATAGGGCACAACATGGTTGCTACTGGGGGGGCGACAAGGACATAGCTAGGCCGCGAGAAACATGCCACACAGGCACAACACCAACGCTACTGGGCACAACAAGGGCTTTAATGAGACAAGACAAGGGACCTGCTGGGGCATGTTAGATACGATAAGTGACAGGGGCGCTGCTGGTTTTGACAAGGGACCAGCATGGGTGCAACACGGGTGTGACACCGACACTGTTGGAGGTGACAAGGGTACTGCTGGTGTGCGATGAGGGAGTGTCACGGGTGCCATAAGGAAGCTACGTAGGGCTCGACAGGGCATCGGTGGGGTGAGCTGGGGAGTTTTTGGGTGCAACACGGGCGGTTCTAGGGAGCGACCCAAGCACTACTTTGTACGACACAGGGGAGACAAGGGCACTACTGGGCGCAATAAGGGCACGGCTATAGCGTGCCCTCGGTGAGAAGGCACTGCTTCAGTGCGACACGGGTGTTGCAGGGTGCGACAAGGACACCATTGGGAGCAAAAAGGAAGCTGCTTGATGCCACAAGGGCGTGACATGGGTGGTGCTAGATTGATCCAGTCGCTGCTGGGGATGACACGGGCACCGCAGGGATGCATTGTGTGCAACAAGGGAACTACTAGGGCGCGCTAGGGAGCTACCCCACGTGACAAGGCATTCCCAGAGATTGACCCAAGTGCTACTGGGCGCAACACTGGCGTGACACCAATACTGCTGGTCACGACGAGGGAGCTGCTGGAGCTTGAAAAGCGCAATGGAGACGCTACTGGGGGCAACAAGGGACCAGCACGGACACGACACTAGTGCTACTGGGCATGATAATGGAGCTACTGGGCATGACACCAGCGTGACAATGGGGTTCCTGGGAGCACTACTGGGCGCAAAAGGGAGCTATTAGAGCAAGACAAGGGATGTGGGCGCCGCCAGGAGCGACAAAGGATCAGCACAGGAGCGACACCAACGCTACTAGGTGTGACAAGGGAGCTACTGGGCAAGACATGGGTGTAAAACCGGCACTGCTTGGCGTGACAAGGGAGCTACTGCAGCCCGACAAGCGACAAGTGACCGACACGAGCATGACACCAATGCTGTTAGGCGTGACAAGGGTGATGCTGGGTGCGACACATGTGTGACACCAGCACTGTTGGGCGCAACAAGGGAGCTATTTGAGCATGACAAGCGATGCGGGCGTTGCGGGTAGCAACAAGGGACTGGCACGGGTGTGACCCAAGTGGTAAAAAAAAGCTAGATGCATCAAGGAAGCTATTGGGCGTGACTCCGATGCGACAAGGGCATTATTAAGAGCACTGCTGGGCACGATAATGGAGTTGTTAGAGCAAAACAAGCGACGCAGCCGCCGCTAGGAGTAACAAGGGACAAGCACGGGTGCGACACCAACACTGATGAGTGCGACAATGGAGCTGCTAGGCATTACACGGGTTTGACAAGGGTGTTCCAAGGGCGCGACTTCGGTGCGACACTAGCACTGCTGGGTGCAAAAAGAGAGTTGTTGGAGCACAATAAGTGACAAGGGATAGGCACAAGCGTGACAGCAATGCTGTTGGGCGTGACAAGGGAGATGCTGGTTGTGACACCGGCATAACACTTGCACAACTTGGCACGATAAGGGAGCTGCTAGAGCACGACTACCAATGTGGGCGCAGTAGGGAGTCACAAGGGAGCTACTGGGCACAACGCCGGCATGACCATGGTGTTCTTGGGGCACTACACAAGTGCGACATCTTTTTTTTTTGATAAGTAAAATTAAATTAAAATAAAATAAAGTACATAAACTATGTTCTAGCTCCAAGTGTTTTGCCGACTTAGAGGTAGAATATAAACGCTAGGATATACCCCGAGCATATAGATGGCGTAGAACAACGACGCTAGGGAAGAATCCGAGCACCACCAAGAAACAATCTATGATAGCAAGAGAAAAACACTCAAAGAAAGAAAAAACACTAGCCAAAGAGCCAATTTCCAAGCCGGCCACAAGCCTACCATATAACCAGATGTGAGCCTCAGCCCAACATACCGACTTTCAGCGATATTTTAGGCAAATCAGCAACAATAGTAATATGGCAATAGCACAGGACGTCCAGCAAATAGCATACCGAACACGGAGATCATCCAATACGGCAAATGGACCACTCGGCCAGATCAACATGATACCAAACCAACAGCCACAACGAACAACTAAGCCATGATGCAAAAGAAGCCATGAATAACCGGCCAAGAAAAATCAAGTTAGCCGGGCAACAGGTTGACCGGCCACAATAGGTTTTTTTTTTAACTTTACAACCTACTACAAGAAACCGAGATTGCCGAGCAACAGGTTGACCGACCATAAGAGGTGTTTTTTTTAACTTTACAACCTACTATAAGAAACCAAGATTGCCGAAACAAGATAATCAGCCAAACAAAACCAGCCACGTTTGCCAGTCAACAAGTTGACCAGCCATAATATCTTTTTTTATATGAATTTCACAACCTACCATAGGAAACCTATATTGCCGAATCTGGCTTGTTGCTGCAGACCGGGTAAAAAAACCATACATCCACCAAGGTACAAAGCAGGCAAGGAGCCCAACAAGCCATTTCAGCAAAACAAAACAAAATTGCAAACCTGGCAAGTGGCATCCCAACATTTGTTTTTTGGACCCAAGAAAACCGGTTAACAAGTTAACTGGCCAAACACAGTCATCAGTCAACAAATTGACAGGCAAAAAATTTTTTTTTTCTGAGATGAATGCAGTCTCGGACGAAGTTGCATACAGGTAAAAAGACGTAAATCCATCAAGGAGCAAAGCGGGCAAGGATCAATCCGTCAGGTATAGCAGTTGGACTATCAAGCCATTCCAGTAGAATAGGGGTAGCAACCATGGTACATGGCAACCCGACATATACAGGAAGTTTTTTTTATATGGTAGATAAATTTCAACAATCTAAAGATGTTTTGTTCGCCTTAGAAGAGGCACCAAGGAGACCCTTTAGACGATTACAAATAACATCTAAGATTTGAGTGAACAGATTAGAGGAAGCATGGAAGTAAGAAGATTCAAAAGTTCGGTGATTCTGCTCCTTCAAGATATAATACACGGTAGCTGCAAGGGTAATGTGACGGATCGGCTTTTAATCCACACATAAAGCCTCTGTCAAGTCTAAATTCCTTAATAGACAATAATTAGGTCGACATAAAAATTTATTTTCTTCTTTCAAACCTGAGATGCATACTAGAAATTATTAATTTCATTTATCCAAAAACAATCACGGAAAAATGCTAACATTCATAATTTCATAAACAGCGGAATAATATTACATGTATCCTCAAAACATCAAAAGACAACATAATTAAATCTCTTCAAAAGTCTGCTCCGGCCCACTAAGCCACTTAGCTACACCATAAAGATTCTACTCAACTTCGGAGTTCTTTTGTCAAAGCCAGAGTTCTTTTTTGAAATCTTAAGTACATAAAAATCGGAGTTCTTTATTCATAAAGGACGTAGTACATTTCCATCAAAAGTCCAGAGCACTTTTTTCTTAAAAGGGACGGAGTGCCTTCCTTTTCAAAGGGACGGAGTGCCTTTCTTTTCAAAGGGACGAAGTACTTTTCTTTTCAAAGAGATGGAGTGCTTTTCTTTTCGAAATACGGAGTGATTTTCTTTTCAAAGGGACGGAGTACTTTTCTTTTTCAAAATCCGGAGTGCTTTTCTTTTCAAAGGGACGGAGTGCTTTTCTTTTCAAAATCAGGAGCTCTAAAATCTGAAGTGCGTTATTTAATAAGGACGGAGTTATTTTCCAAAAGGGACGGAGTTCTTTTTTCAAAACGGGACGGAGTTCTTTTTCCAAAAGGGACGGAGTACTATTTCCTAAAAATGCCGGAGCTCTTTTTCTTAAAACTAGAGATCTTTTCGACAGAAACCGGAGATCAATAGCAGGAGTTCTTGTTCCATCTTAAGGTCAAAGTTCTTTTCCGTAAACATGCAATTATCGAAGTTCATAACAATTGACAAATAATCGTATTTTCATGCAGAATAAAATCTAACACCATGAATGTCAGAGTTTTTTTAAACATGCGCTTAAGAACGATAAATCATAAAAACAGAACATACATCATACACACATAATTTCATAAGAATATCATATACTTACGTAGCAAACATGAATAAACATGAACTTTAAAAATAAGGGTGAGTATCTTGCCTGAATTTATTTTTACTTTGCCTTGAACTTTTTGATCTTTCTTTACTAGAAACTATTACGGAGTGCCTTTTTCTGATACTTCTCTAGTCCTTAATTATAGCCCTTGGTTTTAGTGGCCGTCATTTATGGCTCTATATTTTTCAAAGAGTGTCATTTATGATTTTATATTTTTCAAAGAGTATCATTTATGATTTTACATTTTTGAAAAATTTTGGGATTAGCTAGATTATTTATGGTCGTGCATTTCCAAAGTGTTCCCTTCTTAATTTTCTCTTTGACCGGATTTAAGCTTCTCGTTTAAACACCTTCTGGTCAACTATCGGGCATTGGCTGGATTTCGCTCCTCTTTCCCTTCCTTCCATTCATTCACGTTTTTCCGGTCAACATTTTACATTGACCGGATTACTTCTTCAATAACAACAACTTCAGCTTTTCATCTCCTTAAACCCAGAATCTACTCCGGCCTCAAGGTCACTTCGGCCTTCAATATCAACATTAACTTTGGCTTTCTTCTCCCACAATTCTACTTCAGCTTTACCTGTGACGGACCGGGTTATTTTTCTTAAATAACCCTCCGTCAATAAACACATCAACTAATGCCCATAATTAAACTATGGACTTCTACAGAAAATCTGGCAGAGTTTTCTCTGCAATTAGACAAAAAAACCAAAATATAACCTGTTTAAAATCACCTGCAACAATCACACATCTATTAAAAGGCTTACACACAGCCTACAACACGCCACACAGGATCATACATCTTCCATATCATCCATGGCTCCAATACAGTACACTACCTACTATACTGAATCTAGAGAGATGCATCTAATATGAAACGAAACTCAAACACAACATAAAGGAGGAAGCATAACTACTACATCATCAAATATGCAGAAGCATAATAAACCATAATAATAATAATAATATAGAGCCACGCCCATCTTTGAGTGGCCTTCTACTATTCGATCCAACTCTTATGTCCCAAATCTTCTAATCGCTCGCCGTCCAGACAATCTAACCAATCCGATGCTGGCTAAGTGTTCTCATCTGATAGAAAAATAGTGACAGCAAGAGTGAGCTAACAGCTCAGCAAATATAATCATAAACACCCCACCAAGATATGTACAAGAACTGAAATGGGAGGGAATATAAACACTCTCCATAATCAAGAAACAAGAGAGGGAACAGGAACAACTGGAATCACTTAATTCCTACGGTTCTCACGATTACACTGATTGGTCACCATTCGGATTCATTTGATTCTCACAATTTTCATGATTACATCTTGGATTATTAATTAGAATCACTGGGTTCATGCGGTTCTTTTGGTTCATCGATTAGACATTATTCATTTTCATTATTACATCATCTTTATGGACCAGGGCCAGTAGGTCATACTAGCATCGATGCGAGAAAACGAGGAAAGGATCATGATATCCCACATGATCTAAGGCCGTGAGGGCTTATTTTTAGACCCAGCCACGGGGTCATCTACATATCATGCCTGTAGACGGGCCCGATAATCGCCCCATTTCCCTGGGGTACCAGGGTAGTTCTTCGTTCTTCCGCGGTAGTATCCTAAGGCGTGACACGGACATCACTCGCTCACACAAGTGACCAGAATACGTGGCCAAAGAATTCTTTGAGTTTCTACCGCGATGGACGTGTCAAGCCAGAGAATACTACCCAATAAACATAAGTCCATGGTCCTAGTTTCATGATTCTATTTCCATTTCCATTTGAGGAAAAGTCCACCATATCCAATTGCCATATCTCCCGCCATTTGGGAGGTTCAATCATTCACATGTCATTCACATTCACATTGTGGACTTCCCTCCGATTACTCATTCGGTTCACATTTCACTTTGGAACTTAAGAATTTTTCACATTGCAATCACACATGCCTTGTGGAAATTCATGAGAAGGATTAGGATTCCTTACCATCGATGAGCCAATATCACATTAGGGTCCTCCGGAGCCCGTTTCTAAAGCTTACAATTTCAAA
>JAOVVI020002251.1:3414-21607 GCA_028571085.2 Nepenthes alata
TCATTGCCATCCAGGAGGAGGTAAAGAAATTGGTTGATGTCAGCTTCATCAAAGAAATACCGTATTTGAACTAGCTATCCAATATGGTCATGTTAAGAAGAACAATGAAAAGTGATGGATGTACGTCGGCTTCATCGATGTGAACAAGGCATGCATGAAGGATAGCTTCCTACTACCTAGGATCAACCTACTGGTGGATACCACCTCTGGGCAGTAGTTACTCAATTTTATAGACGCCTACTGAGACTACAATCAGATCTGGATAAGTCTCGAGGACGAGGAGCATACTTTCTTCATGACGAACCATGGGATATACTACTATAAGGTTGTACCCTTTGGGTTGAAGACTGAGGGCGCCACGTACCACAGCTCGTAAATAAAATGTTCAAGGCTTAAATTGGCCAGAATATAGAGGTGTACGTAGACGACATGCATGTTAAAAGTAAAACCACTGACGACCATTTCCATGATCTCAGCGAGGCCTTCGGGGTACTCTGGGCATACCGAATGAAGTTGAACCCGGCCAAGTATGTTTTTAAAGTATCCTCAGAAAAATTCTTGGATTTCATCGTTTCTCAATAGGGCATCGAGACCAACCCCGAAAAGATAAAGACGATTATGGATATGAACCCACCGAAGACAGTGAAGGACGTTCAGAGGCTGACCGGGAGACTTGTAGTGCTCTCCTACTTCCTATAAAAGTCTAGGGACAAGTACCTCCCATTCTTTAAGGCCTTGAAAGGAACAAAGACGAACAACTTTTAGTGGACGACCGAATGTCAGGCCGTCTTTGAAGAGCTGAAGGAATACCTTGCTAGCCCCACTCTCTTGATGTTGCCAAAAGAAAGCGAGGAGTTGTACCTTTATTTGGCAGTTTTAGAGGTGACGCTAAACTCAGTTTTGATCCGACAACAATCTGATATATAGCGACCGGTTTTCTATGTCAACAAGGCTTTGACAAGCCCCAATACCCGCTACACACACATCGAAAAAATCACGCTGGCACTTGTCTATTTGGCCAAAAAATTGCGACTTTACTTCCGAGTACATAAAATAGTTGTCCTGACTGACTAACCCTTGAAGGACATATTGTAGAAGCCCGATATGTCAGGACGACTAGTCAAATGGGCCATCGAATTAGGTGAGTATGACTTAGAATTCAATTCAAGGCCCACCGTAAAAGGACAGGCCCTAGTGGACTTCGTGGTCGAGATCATGACCCCGATTCTAGATACCGATCACCCCAGCGAAGCCGACTGCTAGTCGGAGGTGCCAAACTAGACCCTCCATGTCGACGGTTCCTCGATGCATACTAGTAGTGATGCTGGAGTGATTCTAAAGACCTCGAATGGGTTGAAAATAAAGTACTAATTGAAACTCAAATTTTCAGCCACCAACAACATTGCTGAATACAAGGCCTTACTCACTGGGTTGTGACTTACAAAAGAATGTTCGGTAAGACACATAACCGTCTAGAGTGACTCAGAACTAATTGTCATCTAAGTCTATGGAAACTTTGAGGTGTTGAGCCCTTTACTTGCGAAAGATCTTGCTAGAGTAATGAGCATGACCCAGAAGATTGACAAGGTCGAAATGGTGCAAATCCCAAGGGTAGACAACTGGTAGGCCGATCAGCTGGCGAGGGTTGCCATGGCTGAAAGCCCAGAACGGTACTTGAGAGACTTGTGTGAGATCCTAATCTCTCCAAGTACAGAAGAATCCGAGCAAGAAGTGCTATAAGTTTATGACAGTGAAAACTAGATGTCCTACTGGAGATATATCATGGATGACACTTTATCAGAGAACCCAAACGATGCTAAATGCGTAAAAAAGACCATCGACTGGTACACCATTGTGGATGAGAGGTTGTACCACCGAGAGTACTACACCCCGTATTTACGATATCTAGTGTCGGACAAAGCCGATTACACATTAAGCGAGGTGCATCTTGGCATCTGTGGGTCATACATCGAGGGTAAGAACCTTACCTTCAAGATAATGCATCGAGGCTATTATTGATCAACCATGAAAAAAGGCGCCATGGACTTCATGAATAAGTGCGAGAACTAGCAAATCCATGGCAACCTGTCCCATCAACCGCCCATAGAGCTGAGGATCATTCAGGCCCCTTGGCTGTTCGCTCAATAGGGGCTTGACATACTCAGTCCTTTCCCCATTGTGTCCGAGAAAAGGAAGTTTATCATGGTAGCTATCAATTACTTTATGAAGTGGGCCAAAACCTCCACCTAAGCTCGGATTACCGAGTAAAATGACATGGAGTTTGTTTGGCAAAACATTATTGGTAGATTCAGAATTCCTAATATTATCGTGATCGATAAGAAAACCTAATTCACTGGTAAGCGTTTCACCAAATATCGCGTACGTTTGGGCATCCATTTGGTCCACACCTCAATTGCCTACCTATAAGCAAACGAGAAGGTGGATGTCTCCAACCGAACCCTATTGCACGAGTTAAAGACCAAACTAGAAGACATTAGGGGCACTTAAGCAGACGAGCTACCTTCCGTGTTATGCTCATACTAGACGATCCTGAAGAAACGGATTCATGAGATGCCCTTCAATTTATGCTACGGAACTGAGACCATCATCCCAGTTGAGATCAGATTGCCCAATCTCGGGGTCGAGGGTTTTGACCCACTTAATAACTTTAGCGACTCAGAGAGTATTTTGACTTGCTCGAAGAAGCACGAGACATGGCCAAGATGTGCACAGTTGCCTATCAGTAGCAAATCGCTCGGTATTACAACAAAACGATGAAGGCTTGCCAACTCAAAGTAAGGAACCTGGTTCTATGTAGTATAGAGGCCACGGGTAAGAACGCAAACAGGAACAAGTTCTCTTCGAATTGGGAAGACCTATTCCTCGTCTTGATCGTCCTACGAAATGGTGCATACAATCTTCAAGCCCAAAGCGGCAAATTAGTCCCATGGATGTGGAATGTCGTCCACATCTAAAAGTATTACCAGTGATTTCTTACTAAACCCTGGTAGGTCCAGCATATATTACCAAGCGTGCTTGTAAGAGTGTATCATATTTAATAAAATAATTTATTTACTTATTTATTGTTACGAAACGGTTCATAATCCACTAATGACCTCTGTCAATAATCATACTTAACCAAAATATTTTATACATCATTGTTTATAAACATATTAATTTCTACAGAAAATTGGGTAGAGTCCTCCCGAAATATGAACAAAAATCATACATATAACTTTAATAATAATCCATATACAAGACGTATAAATAGATAAACCTCAAAATTCAGCCACAATACATACACAGGATCACAATCAAATGCAATTACATCTATGGCTCTAACACATTAATCTCAACTACCATATTGGATCTAATAAGAGATGCCATCTAGGAACCTGTATAAAATTTAACATTATACCTACAAAAGTATAACTGTATCCACAAATATCCTATGAAAGTATAACAATAATCCATAATAATTTACAACATGTCATGCCATCATTTAATACACAACATTTATCCAAATATAAGTTATTTACATTCAATTACATCAACACATTCAAAATTTTTAAGTATCTGAGGTCTAGCAATCTTCCATTAGCTAATCCCTATCTTCACTATTTTTCATCAGGAATCAACTCATCGATTTCATCCTGAAGGGATAGACAAAAATCACAAAAGGTGAGCCAATTACTCAATAATGTACTATAATAATAAGGACATGCAATATTTTCATATAATATACATATAAAGAGAGATATCGAAGGAATTAGGAGCCAAATATTCATATAGATAATGTAAAAGTATGAAACGATGCATAAATATGAACTCGTGGACAAAATCTTGTCTTTATTTATTTTATCTTTTTCTTTAGTTATCTCATCTATTTATCTTTAATCAGAAAGACATGCTGAAAATTATGGAGCAGCTGAAAACTTACTTATCCTTTAGAATAATTTTTTTTATCTTGAGGGATTAGAGCTAATAGGCCTTACCAGCTAATGGAGTAAATAATCAAGGATATATTGTATTCACTCCATACAATCAAATGCCTTGGTTCTTAGTCCGTACTTATTTATATCCTGAAGGTGGGATGATCATGGATTTTCTTCTGATTTATATCCCGAGGATAGGATGATCATAAATTTTTAGTTCTTGTCTTCCATAGTAACACCCCAAGGAAGGTGGACCACATATCACTCTGTGGACGGAGTTATTCTCGATTACCATTATAACATCCTAAGACATGCTAGAGAATATTATCCAGTAAATGACAACCCTTGGTTTAGTTTCTTACTGATTTTAACTTAAAAAAATTATGATTCTTATTTCTTAACCTTAGTTTATCATTCTTTTAAGGCCATTTCAACTTCACATAACAAAATCTTTCTGATAGCTTTTGAGTTCTCAATAATTTTAAACAACATAACTTTTAGCAAAATTTTAGATAAAGTTGTCCGATAAGTTTGAATAATTCATCAAATAATATTTTTACCCCATAACTCAAAATTTACAAAAATTGTACCTTCAATTTTTGAGTTATGGTTTGAGAGAAACATTTGGAATAAAATTCAGACATGAAACAAGCGTTAAACAGCAAAATCGAACTAATAAATTATAATATTTATACTTAAACATACAATTTATTCATAAAATCATGGGAGAATTAAAAAACATAAGGTATTTCATAACAAATCTTAAAGAGGAAGGGTATTAGAGCAATAATAACCGAAAGAAGATAACAAAAATCAACAACAAGGAAAGACAGAGCTTAGGGTATACTTCCCTCAATCTGATTTACTATCTTTCTTACTCTAATCGGGTTAAAAGTCGTTAGAATTTCCTTATCTTCCTCTTTTTCCTTCTCTTTCCTCTCCTCTACTTTGCTGCGTCGTGCCCTACTCTGCCATTCTTCCCCTATTTAAAATACAAAATAGCCAATCGGTGGGCAACATATCTGACTGGCGCCCGTGCGCCAGTCAGGCGAGCTTCGGGTGCGCCATCACTGGAAATGGCGCATCCGACCTCACTCACTCCTACAACAAGCACGACACCTACTGGAATTGGCGCCTCTAACTTTGCTCGAGCCTACAACGGGTACAACCCTCATTTTTCTTCAACTATGATCAAATCTCTATTTTTCTCAAATTCACTTATCCTAAATTTAATTATATTAATTTAATTAATAGAATTTACTATATCTTAGAAACTCGTACATTACAATCCTGGCCCACTTATAAAATTTTATTCTTGAAATTTAATGAACCTCAAAATGTCAACAACAGGGGATAATCCCTCCAGATTTCTTTTTTACATTCTCAAAACACATCCTTGATGAGAAGATCTTTCCTAAAGAACTCTAGTTATTTGAATTGTCATGATTCTTAATACCTAATATCTCTTATCTGATTCAAGATTAATACCTTAACATAAGATAAATTTTCTAATCTCGCACAATGGTTAAATCCAATCACAAGCTTACTTCCTTAGTCATCGGTATATGAAAAACATCATGATAATCCACCCAATTTTCAATGATAAGCCCATTTATTGACTACCTCTCCAACTTGGTAAAAAATCTCAGATGGACAAATAGATTCTTACTTCGATTCATCCTAAGCTTCAAGGATGGTCATTCACTTGGAACCTTAATCCCATTCCGAAACTTTCGAGCCAAGGGCCTACATGTTTCTACTGCGTTACTCTGATTAGCCATCTATTATGACAATAAGAATCCTTTTGTAACTCATGTTTATTGATTCCTAATAGACACCTAGGTTACCTTGTAGCTATAAACTTAAGAAAAATCCTAAGGATATCAATACGACTAAGATAAAACCTCACAATTCTTAAATTACAATTAATCTAGAAAACACAATTGAAGTAATCACTCAATAGCCTCAAACTCGAATACTTATCAAACTGATCGTTTTGTTGGCATACCAACAAACTAACTTATACATTCTGGTCGTATCACCTAAATTCACGATAAATGGGTTGCCCTCGTTAGCCAAATCCACAATTACCCAAATAGTACCCATAACTCTTGCCGCCCTAACATCCTCAAAACCGAAATGGTGAGGGTTTTCCATCTCATAATTCTATGACTTCACTACTTTGGAGGTGACTCTCTCTCTAAAAATCAAAGGCAAAACACTCCATTTTCTTAGATATTAGGAACTACTTGAGATTCACCCTCTAACATGAAACGTCTATCAACAATAACTCATTACCTAAAATATCAGCAATAATATTCTTCTTGGTTGATGATACATTTTATAAGTGTAATCCTTCAATAACCTCATTAACCTTCACTATCACTTTATCTACTTTTCCTGACAGACACTAAAACTCATCATTACGGCCCTTAAGTAGATTTCACCCACTTGCACTGCCGCATGATCGTCTACTCCTTAAACACAAATATTCAAATCCTTAGAATCATTAGATATTAACTATTTCTAGAAGCACACTTATAAGTTTCAATGCGGAGACCTCAATTACTAACTCCAATCACTGGTGGAGTAACTCTGATTGTGGACCTCTCCCCCATTTAGTCTAAGGGCATCCACCCACATGTGATGGTGGAAGTACAAAATTTCTAGATCTTCATCAAAAGTATCACATTCTATTATAATTTATTGGATCCTTCCGGGATCAACCCAACGACATGGTTGAAAATACCCTCTGTTCCTTGTGAACTTTCCTCATGTATCTCATCCCGACAAATGCCAGTTACTTCCTAGTCAAACGTCCTATGGACGCTGCAGTTCTTGAAGAACACTTAATAGACATTCTACTGGATTCACCTAGACCCAAGAGAAATGTACGCTTTCATGACATCAGTCAATTCTTTCCAAAGGAGCCATCTCTAAAATCTCTACGAAACCATATTCATACTCTTGAAAGAGCTACATGCCCAACATAACATTTCCCATAACTAAACTCATATTCTCTCCTGATTGGGTACATCGCTAATTACCTTCCTAATCCATGATACTGTCCTCAAATAGAGTTCACACTCCCTATGATTCTAAGAATTCATCAATAAAATCATCACAAAATTGACCTAAATAGACCAGGAGCTCCGATCCACAAAATCTACAAAAATGCCAACAAACCTGTAAAATCTAAATGGTTGATCCAGACTTATGAAGTAGTAAAGACCGATCTCGATGTAAATTTTCTCTAGTTATTTTGAAAAATTTTGTAAAACAATTTTACTGTTAAATTTAATAGATATTAGTATGCTTCTACATAATTTTATGGTTTAAGTAATTTTAGTTCCTAATGGCATCTCATGTGTCTTGGCCAACCGACATAGATCCATCGCCAGTCAAGAAGTGATTGACCAAGATGAGGCTGGACAAGTTGAGGCTGTCCGGCCAATTACGATCCCATGCGTATAAAAAGAAAAGATTTTTTTTATGCTACAAATTTTAATTGCTTTTATGTCAGAACTTAAGACAGAGACATATAAGTATGATAATTTTACGGAGGTCATATATGGTGGAATACGATTTGTTCCATCACAAATGGTATCAGAGAAAAGCGATGTCTTATACTTTGATCTGAATCTATGCGGAAGCTTAGGATATGTTAAATTTGATCAAATGGATAAGCGAACGCATGAGTTACATTGATTAGACTTGATCATTTTGTCTAGCAAAGTAGACTAGCAAGATCAGGACGTTGTAACTAAGGCCTGAATTCTAATATGATAGAGTTGATGTTGTTTTAGAAGATAAAAACAACATTATGCGGTAAGGTTTGATTTGAGTCTTGAGGTAAGATTGCTGTCGAGGATGTGCCAAAATTAGCTCTAATATTGAGGATTCAAATAAAATCAATAAGATTATTTGGGGATTTTTGAAAATTAAGTTAACCAAGAAATTAAAGATATGATGTTGAGAGTCTTTAAGTCTTAGATGTTAGTCCGATTATTGTAAAAATTGAATAATCTGATTAGAATGAATAAGTTGGCCTGACAATAGGATGATAAGTTGCTAAATATTTGAATTTGAAGGTCCCAATGTTACCTTGAGGTTGTATTAAAATTTTAGGATGATTGTCTCAATTGCATCATTAGGAAAGTCACAATTTGGGATTTATGGATGCTGCCATCTTTGGGATCTTCTTAGGTTATGATGGTTAATATAACCTAGGTGTCTTATATAAATCTATGGACAAAAATTATAGTAAATAGTTGATTAGAGTAGTACAGTAAAAGTTTATGGGCCAATAAGATTTTAGGATTTGATTTGGAGAAACTGGTTATTTTTAGAATATGAAGAAAAATTTGAGTTGAGGGTTGCTAGTAAGCTGGAGAGGTGACTAATTGATTAAAAAAATATTTCTCATCTGATAAAATAAGTATAGAATTCAAATGAGTATGAGATCCAAAGAAACTATACTTTTGATGAAGTCCTAATTTAAAATTTTAGGAATATAAATCAAATGTTGAGGATCGGAGTGATTCAAGAGGAATATCCTTAATTATTGAATATTGAGTTTCTTCAAATTTTGAGGACGAAATTTCTCTAAGTGGGGGAGAATTGTAATGTTTTGATTTTTAAATATAGTAATTAAGGCCATATAATCAAGACTTGGTTAAATTAATTTATGGAAGAAATATTAAGTCACAAAGAAGTCATCATAATGATCAAGGAATCTATTTAGGAAAAAATAGTTGATCGGCGGAAAAAATAGTTGACCGGCGGAATTAAATGGACCGGAAAAATTGTTGACCAAAAATTTGCAAATGTTGCACTGCACTAAATCGTTGGCCGGATTGGTATATAGTTGACCAGCTTAGACAACATTATGGCCGGACAAGAACTATCGGACGGTGGAATTTATAGTTGACCGAACTGTTGACCAAATGGATATAAAGAAGAATCCGGTCAACAATTGTTGACCGGCTGTGATGCAAAAAAAAAAAAAATGCCTGCTGTCCAACGACCGATTTGTATAAAATTATTGGTATTGATTTGCAACAAGAATGATCGGTATGTGCGATTTGCCGATATGGCAATTGGCCCGGTATGAATGAGGAAAAATGGCCGGTATGCGTCTTTGAGGCAAAATACCTGATTGTCAAAATATTCGATCAACTGGTTGATCTGACAAGATGGCAAAAAGGCCGGTTTGCATGAATGACCGGGATGAATGAAATTACAGGTATGTAGAAATAACTGGTATGCTTATGAAGAGAAATGATCGATATACTTGAGAGAGAGATGATTGGAATGATTTATGAGGAAATAATAGCCGGTATGTACAATTTTCCCAATATGGTTTGCCAGGTATGGTGCAAAAATATCGGAAGGGGGAAACTGGGCGGAATGGTACATCTTGGAAGGAATAAAATAAATTGAAGAAAAGGATTAAATGACCGGTATTGAAGAATGGTCAAAATGACCGGTTTGTGTGAAAATACCGGGATGGTCAAAATAACAAGTAGGGATGAAATCACCGGAAGGGTAAAAATGACCGGTATGAATTTTGTGTAAAATGGCCGATTTGGATAACATGACCGGTATGGGTGAAATTACCGGAATGGCCAATTGACCAGAGTAGAAAGATGATAAAATGGAATAATTACCGGTAGGAGAGTTGACCATAATAGATTAAGAAGCAAGAAAACGTTGATCAGATTGGCTTATGGGTTAGTTTTGATCTGAGGCTGGAATAGCCAAATCGGAATAGGTGACCTACTCCTACCTGCTTCCACGTGATCAAATTATCTGAAATTCTCTAGAAAAGGGGATATGAATAAAATATCGGTAGCAGGTAACCTGCCCCATCTACTCTCACGTATCCCCATTACCTATAAATATTGGATGCAAAAATTTGGGAGGAAGTTTTAGAAGTAGGGGAGATAGAGGTGAAGAATTAAAGGAGGAAAAAAGCTCAATGTCAAATTAAGTAAGAAAATCTGAAGAAAAGGCAAGTATACCAAACGTTTTTATTTTAAATTCATATTTTGAATCTGATAAGCATTATTGTTTCGATGCCCTTCTTCAAGCATGTCATAATGATTGATTTATTATGCTCAGTACATGTGGTGTTTTTATATGAGATTTTGTTCCACGACTCATGCTTGAATAATGTCAGAATCTTTTCTGCTTGTTATAACCGGTTCGAAATAGAATTATGTATGGGGATGCTATTTATGAACGTAAGCATGTTTTCTTAACAACTATGACTATTTGTTTATTTTAAAGAATTTCTATCTTTCGCATGTTTAAGAACTTCTGACCTCTGTGTATGGTGAACTTCGGACGATGCTCCTTAAGACTTCGAATTTTTGGAAGATGATGATTTATGGAAATGGATATTGGACGGCCGAGAGCTGTAGGTCTTAAATGTAGCGGTTTTGTTGGTCAAGACTACGGACCTTAAAAGTAGCATTGTGTTGGTCAAGACTACTGACCTTAAATGTAGCGTTGTATTGGTCAAGACTACGGACCTTAAATGTAGCGTTGTGTTGGTCAAGACTACGGACATTAAATGTAACATTTGATGAGATATGATATGAGATATGTTGATTAAGAGTTACGGGCATTAAATGTAGCCGTTTGTTGGTCAAGAGTTATGGACATTAAATGTAGTTGTTTATGAGATTTGATGGGCAGGAGGGTCAAGAGCTGCAGACTTTAAATGTAACCGTTATTTAAAATATATTGATCAAGAGTTACGGACCTCAAATGTAGTCGTTTGTTAGTCAAGAGTTACGGACCTTAAATGTAGCCCGTTTTTTACGCAAATTCGTTTTGAAATAGAAACAAACTTTGGAAACCAATTTGCATGAAAATGACTTCAGTTTATATTTTTTTGAAATTGACTCCGTCTATGTTTCATAATCTGCATGCATAAATGCCTTCATTATATTCTGTTTGTTTCTGCCCTGATTGTGATTATGTATGACTTTTTTTATGGGTACTTTGCTGAGTTTTTAACTCACTCCCCTTCTGTTTTCTTTCAGAGGAACAAGTAATTATGTCGGATGAGAAAGCTTAGAACAAAGTTGGATAGACTAGAATAAAGAAAATGGTTGATCTTAACTTACGAAGCAGTAAAGACCGATCTTCATATAATTTTTCTCTGGTTATTTTGAAAAATTTTATAAAACGATTATGTTGTGAAATTTAATGGATATTAGTATGCTTCCATATGATTTTATAGTTTGAGTAATTTTGATTTCTAGTGGCATCTCATATATTTTGGCCAATAACCTAGATCCATGACCGGTCAAGAGGTGATCGACCAAGATGAGGCCGGACAAGTTGAGGCCGTTCGGCCAATTGCGATCCCATGCATATAAAAAGAAAAGAATTTTTTTATACTACAAATTTTAATTGCTTTTATGTGAGAACTTAAGACGGAGACGTATAAGTACGATAATTTGATGGAGGTCGTATATGGTGGAATACTACCCGTTCCGTCACAGAACCTGAAGATTACTTTCACGGCCACTGCATTGAGTGTCCTCCCGTGGTGACGAAGGAATATGCAAAGGGAGTACAAATACCTGATGGCATTTGCATGGAATCTCGCTATTGGAACTCCCAGGGCTACTAAAATTTGGGGTAACTCCCACGGGAGGGGCAAGCGAAGGCTGCTCCTCAAGTGGGCATCATGAATGATGATGGACCCATTTGGGAGAGAACAGGCCCAATCATACTCCTTGGGCACCGCAAATGGGATCATGCTCGAGATATTATACTGAATGTATAAAGCTTTGATATCAGTGGTGGTGAGAACGGAGCGAATAACATCAACAACGGGAGTCATCGGATGAGAAAGTAGAAGGCACAAAGACAATAGACAGAAAACAACCCAAGAAGAAGAATAATGGTAGAGAATGGAGAAGAGGCATCATTTTATAAAGGATGTCATTTGAAATTTAAAGCAATGCCGCGAAACACACACGCATGATGACCTAGACATGTGTCAGCACTGAAGGACATCGGGGCACGTCAATCAGTCGGCGCCATTATTGATAACCTGACGCTGCACAGGTGGTGGACCTTTAGCAGGACGAGATGGATCAAGTGTCAGAGCGGCGCAACCTCCCAGGCCACTACGCTTCACTTCTCGAGGATAAGGAATTGGCGGCTGGCAGGTGTGATGATCTCAAAACAGGACTAATAGGCCGACGGTCCACCTCGGCATCTGCTTACCTGATTGATAATCAACCCAGTGTTGCATCCAGCTGGTTTGATTGGTCAACGATCCAGTCCAATGTCTAGTTAATTTGCTTGATCAACGATCCAATCTGGAATTCGGCCTGACCCAGTCCGGCATCCAGTCGATTTTGTTGGTCAACGATTCACTCTGGTTGCTTACCTGCCTGACCGATCAGGATCCAGTCCGACATCCAACCGATTTGACTCGTCAGTGACCCAGTCTATCTAACCTGTCTGATTGGTCTACAATCCAGTCCTGCTTCAAAATGAACCGACAATAGTTCGGTGCCAGATCAGATTGACAATCCCTTAACCCAGTTCGATGTCAAAAAGAGAGAGAGAAAGGAACAATATCTAGAAAATTGGAGAGGTGAACAATATGAACAAAAATAGTTCCATTCACCAATCTCTTTACAAAGCGCAAAGCCTTCGACAGATGATGTACAACGAAGAGGAAGATAACCAAAATGAATACATGGAATGGGGACCAATTTTTTGACCTCTAATTCACTTGTTGTGTTGCACCGGTCAAAGGTTACCCCAGACGAAGACCAAATCTGCTTTAGTTCGACCCGAAGACTAAACGATATCTTAATTTGTCAGTAACTCGAATTCAGAATGCATCAACATATAAAATTTATAAAATTTTTTAACTAATGGATAATAAATTTTTTTATTATTACGGTCTAAATAAAATTTGATATTTATATATATTGTAACCCATGGAGGAGACCATGAGCCATCATTACATCCTTGGGGGGGGGGTCATCCCAAAAATACACGTGCAAATTGTAACATCCGAGTCATTTTTCATTGATTTTTGATTTATGGAATATTTTTGTTTATGTTTGGTTAATCATATTTAATTGGGCCAATTAGATTAATTTATTATGTGGACTTAAATTAAAATTATCCCTATGTAGACCGTTATGATAGTACGTTAAAGGCTAACATCGTTTGTGGGAATATGTTTGGAGGTGAATTATACTAGTCATATTGAAGTGGACCGACTGACTTTAATTTATTAGATGCTATGTTCTTTGGTGAGATAATTTGTTATGGAGAATATATATATTTATATATTTCGGCCGGATCATTTGAAATGTTTAGTGCTCAAAATTTTGGAGATTTAAGAAAAATATTGAAAGAACACGATAATATATATATATATATATATACGGTGACTGGTTATTTGAAAAATATATTGAGGCAAATATTGTGGTAAGATTTAAGAAATATTTGGAGAAAATAAGAAGGAAGAAAATAAAGCAAATTAAGGGGATCAGGGAAATAGAGGGATTGGCCAAATTAATTTAGAAGAAGAATTAGGGTTTTTCATGAACCATTAGGGAAAATTAAGGTTGGCTCATTTTTGTTGAAATCCTAATGGATATACGTAACATACGGCATCTAATTTATACTTTATAGCACCCCGAATTGATTAAATTAGATACATTCTCATGACTAATTGTAAGATTGGGAGAGAAATCAAATAATTGAGAAAATGGGAACGATGTCTAACCCACACATGTATGGCACTCATTTACTGGTACCAGATTCGAGGCATCAGAAATGTGGAGAAAGATATGCTTGTATGTGTATGGCAATATGAGTAGCATTTGACATGTTCCTATGTCAGGCATGTGGATGCATGGTAGAATGAAATGGCACCTATGAAGCACATAAAGCACGCTAATGCGTGCATGGAAGTAGTGGTATGCCCGAAGTTGAATATGAAGGATGCACATGCACCGGTAGCTTTCCAACCTCATACCCAATTAACACACAATTTGTGCTCGTATGCCAATTTGACTATATAAGAACTCTAAATGTAATTTTAGTCACTTTTGGTCTAAAATTAGAGGGAAGAGAGAGAAAAAAAATAATAAAAAAAGATTAAAAAAAGGAGTAAGAAAGTGAAGGAACGCAATTTCCAAGTAATTTCATGTTAGATCTTTGTGAATTTCAACTTAAGGCAACTATATTTAAACCGTTTTCTACATTTTGTTGTTAAAAATTTCACAATAATCTTTTATTCCTTATTTAAATGTTCATGTATGTAGTATCTTTCCATTTCTCCGTTTTGGTGTGTATGCTTATTAGATTTGCTCATTGTTTTTAATATTTTAAAGGTTTGTACCTAATTTTATAAAAACTATTAAGAAAAATTAAAATATTTGGATATTTAGTCTTGCATGTCTCTTTATACAAATATTTGACAAAAGCTCTATTTTTAAATTCGTAAAGATTATTTAATTTTCTCATTAAAAAATTTATATATTTGTCATTTATTATAAAATTTTTTCTTATTTAAATAAGAACTATATAGTGATTTAAAGAAATGTATCCAAATACATTTTTGTTAGGGTCATTTTTATAATTGGCATATTCCGTGACCGTATGTAATCTTTTCGTTAGTGTCGGGTTATGCTTCGTAGAAGTGCTGCATCAATACATTCCAGTGGCTTCTTATTCTCGGATCAACATATGTACCGTGCCTGCTTCTCGCCTGATCCCGCTCGTGCTCAAAATCTAGAATGGCCCCCGCTTGCCGTGCGCTTGATACCCGCTCGAGCCCAAAATTCAGAATGGTCCCCGCTCGCCGTGTGCTCGCTATCCGCTCGAGCCCAAAATACAGATTGGTCGCCGCTCGCTGTGAGCTCGCTAGCCGCTCGAGCGCGCCAGCAACGGGCAAAAATTTTTGAATGATTTTTTGCACCCTCTATAAATACATGTCTTATATTTTTGAAACCCTAAGACGTCCAGACCCTCTTCTGATATTGTTGGAACCATTCTACTTGAGAGAATAGCATTCTTCTTACTTTTTAATCTTGCTCCATTTGAAAAAACCGAACCTACTACCTCTACATCGTTGTGCCTTATGTTTTAACGGTTTTTCTCTTCAATTATCTTTACCGCTTAAACTCTTCCATCCTTCTACCTTCGTTGGAGACGTCGGTACATTGAAGAAGGAGATCCGATCGTGGTTGGCAATTCAAGTGGCACGAAAGAGAATGTTGGCGTGAAGACCGGAAGGTGTCCGGTTCCGTTGCCGCGGGCCAATCCAAGGAGTTCCTTGGTAGGGATCACAAGTCGGGAGTAAGTCGGTTAAGTTAGCGCATCGTTACCACCCGGGCTGTAAGTTGATTTTCATAATGCATTGCTTTTTTAGCCGTTGAAGCCCGGAGGGTTTTTTCTCGTGTACCGTGGGTAACGAGTTTTCCCTTCGTCACCAAAAATCGCGTCTTTTTCTTTATTGCTCATCGTTATATATATTGTGCTTGTTTATTTTCTCGTTAACATTTAGTGCTAAATATTCTTTACGTGTATTGGATATTTATTTATATTGCTTCCGTTATATTTTTCGGGGTCGAAACTTGCTTGTTCACGTTAGCACAAAAAGTAGTTTTTTAGATTGGAAAAGTGAGAGTGAACCAAGCCATAGGAAGAAGCTATTACCTAACAAAGATCAATGGCCCGATCACTCCGTTGCTAATCAAAGAGTTTGATCGTAGGGATGCGGCATCTTTCTAGCAAGATCAACCTAATGAAGCACTAGTCAACGTTTCACTACACTGTAGGAATCTAGAGAAGTATATTAAAATTGGCTCATCTTGAGATTAGAATCTAAGACAGGACTTGGTCAACTTCCTAAGGAGAAAGATATTTTTGCTTAGATACTAGGTGACATACCTGGAATCCCAATAAAAATGACGATTCATGAGCTGTGCATCATTCTAGGACATAAGTTATCTAATAAGAAAAGGTGAGATGGCTCCGTGGAGAAGTCAATGTCCATATGGGAATAAGTCAAGAAACTCATGCTAGATTCATTTGCAAAGCTAAATATCCAAACTAATTATCTAAAATTGTGCTTGTATATAAGAGCAATATGAAGTGAAGGATGTGCATTAATTTAATGAATGTGAATATGGTATACCCCAAAAACAGTTTTAGCATCTAGTGCTAAATATTTTTTATATGTATTGGATATTTATTTTTACTGCTTCCGTTATATTTTTTGGGGTCGAAACTTGCTTGTACACGTTAGCACAAAAAGTACTTTTTCAATTTTAATATCTTAACTTGTATGTGAAGGTCATTGCCTAATATTTATGGATTTAAAAAGTAGTATTTGCCTTAATTTGTAGGGTATAATATATAATTGGCTCATAATAAACCGTGAATAGTAGCTTATAGCCTAGGCTTTATAGAAAATTTATAGTTTAACATTTGATATTCGACCCTAATTAGCAAGGTTATTGTCATTTTCTTATATCATTGTTTCTGCATTTCTCTCATGATTATTGCCATTTGGTTTCATCATATTTCACCATATATATCCATACACACACACAAACACGCCAACATATATACTTACTTTATTGAGTATTAGGGCTACTTTTGTCATATTTTATAATTTTTTAAATTAGAAAATTTAGATTCTTGGAAGGTATTTGAATGAAGAAAAATTTCTCACAAATTTGTGTAAGGATATTTTAGTTGTAATCAAATCTTAGTCAGTTTTAGAATGTGTTTTAAACAATTAATTTGAGATATATGTATTCATGGTCATGTTCCTTTATCTATGATTTGACATGATTATGGATGTTTAGATATTAGTTATGGATGCTTTATCATATACTTAGATTATTATTGAGCTTGTCATATGTTTTAGTAATCGAGCATGTTGTATGTTGTAGGGTCGATCTTTTAATTGTTAGCCATATCCTAGGATGTTATATTTTTTTATTGGATTTATCTAATATTTTAGTAAAGGGTTGCATCCTAGTATTTGATTAAGTATGTAGGTCATATTGATAATTATACTTGTATCAGGGTTGTGATAGAATTTAATAACAGAGCGAGTCGTAAGAAAAGCATATTAAATAATTTAAGAAACTAATTTTGTGATTATGATATGATAGATACTTAAGTATCAGGAGGTCGGGAAGAGGATTATCTTACTATTATGGCAAGAATGATGGAAATTATAGACCCTATGGTGCAAGGATGATCAAATCTAAAGCAAAGTGGAAATCCAGGGGATGCTCTGATTACTTATGACTAGTTTACAAATGAACGTGTCACTGAGTTATTTGGTAGATTTGGATCTGATGAAGGCTAAACTATAAAACCATCGAGTAAAAAGGTGTTTAAAATGATAAATTATTCCAAACAAGATAAATTGAAGTTTGTTACTTATAAGTTAAAAGGTGAGACCGACCACTTGTAGGGCATAAAAAAGAGGATTTTGGGCTTAGAGAATAAAGAAATTTTGTGAGACCATATTTTAAGGCATTCTTTGATAATTATTTTTTCAGGAGCTTTTGCAAGCGGATGGAGAATGAATTCACTCAATTAACGCAAGAGAATTGAGTAGCAGCGAAATATAGTTCACATTTTACTATATTATCTCAATTTTTCAGCATGTGATGATGGATAAGATGAGGAGAGAAAGAAAGTTCCTTCAAGATTTAGAGGTTTGGAGGATACAATTAGAAGACATTTACGGTATGTTTGGTTGATGGAATAGAATAAGGTGGAAATAGAATAGTTCTTCCAGGGAATAGAAAATGATGAGAATAGAGTTAAAATTGTTATTCTTATATTTGTTTGTTGGAAATAAAATAAGGTGGGAATTAGTATTCCATTGTTTGGTTTGTAAAATAATACGAGGAATAAGGTATGAAAAGTAATAATAATAATAATAATGATAATAGTAATAATAATAATAATATGTTATAATAATAATAATACCTTATAAATAATAATAATAATATGTAATAATAATACCTAATAATAATAATAATATGTAATAATAATAATAATAATAATAAAATAATAATAATAATAATACCTTATAAATAATAATAATAATAAATATAATAATAATACCTAATAATAATAATGATATAATAAAAATAATAATATGTAATAAGAATATATAATAATAATAATAATAATAAAACAAATAAATAATAATACCTAATAATTAATAA
>JAOVVI020002252.1:0-21606 GCA_028571085.2 Nepenthes alata
GTTTCATACTCACTTTCATATAAATATATTGATATAAAAATATACAGTGTCCAATAAATAATTTAAACTTTCAAAAAAATATTAAACCCTATAAAATCATAAAATCTAATCCATAAACATCCAAATTATACAATAAACTACACATACATGTCCAGATTAAACAGATCGGACAGATTAAATTACATGCTTATAAGTAAAAATTTTAAACAGTATACAAAATACATCATAAATTCAATCAGACTAAAGAGGGGGTTTACAGATATTTACCTTGACCTCATACTTTACAAATCTGAAGAAATGAGACTCCGAAGCACCCGAATTGGACGTTTCTCTCTCCTCTGCTGCGTCCCTTCTCTCTCTCCCCACCGTGCGAGCCACTGCCTCACGCCACTGCAAATACATAAGGATATTTGCATAAACTTCAAAAGCTCTCTAATACATAAGACTCATCTCCTTTATCTGTTTTGGGAAAAGACATCATCACTTGCTACCATCCATTCATTTCTTATGGTGATCTGTCAAAATTCTCCACGTAGGGTTCTATTCTTGCTCATATATCATTATATCAATTTTATTAAATAATATTTCTACAATAAATCTAAATTATTACAAATATCTTACAATATAAGAGGTTTATGAAATGAATGGTCTATCTTTGATATCATTATGCTCACTCAATGATTGATCATGGGATTGCGGTGGTCCATCCGATCAAATTATTAAAACCATAGATTTGATAAAAAAATACATTTACAAATGTAAAATATTATGATTACATTTTTATAATAAATTAAATAAACTTGTTATTTTATCAAAAATAAAATATGTGCATTAATTAGATTAACGATAAAATAAAATTTTATGTTAGGAATAATAATTTAATTAATGATAAAGATAGGAATTTATAATTTAATTACTTCTCCACCTTGACAAAAAAAGCAATGACTAGGACCTAATGGTGGTAGTGGCTAAGGTATGTAGCACAATAGACTAATCATATTACATGATGGTCCATTGTCTTTGTTTTCAGTGACCACTCACCGATAGATTCTATAGTACGTTGGGAAGTGTGATGTGATATTTTGGTAACTTAAAATATAGTTATTTTTAAGATATACATTATATTTAAAATACGTGATAATTATAAATGTTTTGATAACTTGTTTATATATATTATATGTCTTTATACTTTGGCATGCCATAAAAAATTGCCTTGATATTATGGACTACTTGAATTTCTTATTTATCCTTTCAAGTTATGTGTTTTGTAAGAACAATAAAAAATTTGTGTGATACTTTTTTTTAAAATTAATATTATTAAGCTAATTTATATATGTTATCCAAAGTAAAATTGAATATTCGTTGCCATATTTTATAAATAGGGTTAACCTATTAACAGTAAGAAATTTATTTATCTTTTCTGAAACTTCTCGACTGTGAAATATATGCAGAGCAGCTACGGGCACTCAGTGTTAGCCACTTACAGTCTAATCTCAACTGGGTTAGGTTTTTCTATCCCATTTTGTTCTTGTGACATATAAAATTATTATGCATATATTTATTTTCTTGATTAATAGATAACTAATTCATTGATAAAATATATAAACTTTTTATTATATTCTATATATTTTCCATGAGGACGCAACATAGTCAAAGATTAAAGAAATGTTTCGATGTTTTCGTGTCCTTAGAAAGGGATAAGACCTTACCCATATGCCTTTAAACGTACGGTAATTTTCATGCATATGAAGATACACATGCATCCCCATAAACTTGATGAGAAGCCTATTCCAATGCCCTAGTCACGTCCTTCGAAGAATCAAATTGGGAGAAAATTATTAAAAAAAACATGCGTAACATAAAGAAAAATAACTCATAAAAATAAAAGAAATTATATAATTTAATAAAATATTTTTTTAGGAATGCGTATTATCTATTGATACATCTCTAACATTTGAATTGTTGAACGAATTAAGGAGTTGTCTATTTGAGAGTCCGATTGATGACTAGTCTGATTTTCGTTATTCTAAATTTAAATTCTATACATCACAATAAAATAAATAAAAAGTAAGAGAAATACGAGATTTGATTCATAATATATCCTCTAATATTCAAATCGATAACCTTTTTACTCGGATAAAAAAGATGTGAAAAAATAAATACAAGAATATAACTGGATGGGAATTTGAGTATTTGTTGGAAGGTTGTACTATTTAGAATGCGCTCTACCGAGTAAGCAACTTTAGAAGTGATGTATTCATTTTGAAGAGCAGCTATCTTTGTATTCTTTATAACTTTGTTTGTCTAAATGTTAATTGTTTTCCGTTTCTATGGGAAAAAGTTGGATTTATAATAATGGGTACCGTTTGTTTGGCGGGCCCCTAAATTAATATATAATCGTTACGCCTCTATAATTATAAATGAAGTTATTTATGCGTATAATTACTGCCTTTCTTTAATGGTAAAATTGTACGGTTCCTAACATTGGATCAATGCTGTAACCGCCTAATATAGTCTATTGATTATCTATTATTATTCATTCATTATTGAATGATTCAGGTCGGACCTCTTGGATTAACCATCACACCTTTTATTTTATAGGCTTAAAGGGTTTTCTATAGGGCCACCGTTATTTAGGTTTTTTTCCTTTTGCATACTAGATTCTAAGTCGACCCAAATATTGTTACCCATAATCTATTTAGTTATGTAATTTTGTTTTTTAAAAATATAGTTATTTTTAATTTATTTATTGTTTATAATTTGAATAACTTATATAAGGAGATGCGATATTTGTTTTTTTTTTCTTTGAAGTTCAAAGAATAAATACGGTATAGGATAAAATAGCTATTTTCACCTTTTTATGATAGGATAGTAATTTGTAAGATAAATTAATAATATGATATTTATTCATATGTTATTTTTTTTCCTCACCTAATAGGTATTCTTTTATTGCTTTTACTTCATCCTTTTTTAATGATAAAACTTAATATTAGAATGTCAAATTGTATCCCATTATTAACAATGTAGACTTACTTAATTGTGGTAGAAATATCATACGACTCATATATTGTGTTAATAATTTCATTATAAAAAATGTCATAATCATTATTTAATTTAATAACATTATTACAGTAATAAAAAATGATATATTATTTATTTCATATGGAAGCATTTTAGATTCAAAGTATACCACCCCATTTTTCATTTAATTGATTCGTTATTATTAGTTATTTTTAGATATATTTTAGATATATTAAAAATAATTATATAATTAAATTTAAAAAAAAAAAAAAAAAGAATTAGCACATGCGATATGTTTGATGCATATTCGTGCACACTTTTGGCAGATTCAGCTTGAGAATCACCTTTGGACCACTCAGAGCAAAATTCTGATATATTAGTGGGTGCTTGATATGCACCTGATGTGATATTGAACGTGATTTTTTCATATTATTCATGCTCGATAAACACATGAGGCAACACTAATGTGCTTTAAGATTAGGCGCAGCGCCTGACTCATATTTGAGGCAGTGCTGTGTGTCAGTTTATCTATATAAAAAGAAATGTACTATTTTTGGGCATTTCACACAAGAAGGATGATGAAGCATAGAAAAAAAGAAAATAAGAAAGAGTAAAAAAGAAGAAGAGTTTTGAAAAACTTTTTAGTTAGATTTGTCAAATTATAGGTTAAAGTAAGTATCTTTAAACCCTATCTTTAGTCTATTTTTATTTTTGTTTAGTTTTACTTAGATTTAGTGATTTTATTATGCATACATGTCATTTAACTGATCTACATTTTGATTTTTTGTGCGTGCATGTAATTTTATTGGATATTTTGAGGTTTAATTTTGATTTTATAAATATTTAAGATTTTTGTTTGCTTTATAAAAAATGGGTTAATATTTTCAGATGTTATACTTATGTATAAAAATATTTATAAGAAACAATTCACAAAAACTTGTATATGCACCTTATATGTGATATTTTATACATGTATTTTAGGTCGGACTCTATTTTCTATTCAATTTAGTATTTATACTTTTTTTATAGTGAAAAGTTTTATATTTATATTTTTTAGAGTGAAAGCTTTATATTTTTTTTCCAAATAAAATTTTTTTTCAATTTTGATATAGACACCCTCCCTAATTTGATTTTTATGATAATCATCATAAGAAATTAAACGGAACTAATATATTTAAACGTCCTAATATATTCAGACAGATTTAAAAATTATATATACTAACCGCGGATGATAAAAAAATAATATTTATTCCCGTTTAGTAAAATAGTAAGATAGTGATTAGTAAAATAGTAAGATAGTGAGTCAAAAACTCAATATGGTATATAATATGTCAATGAACATATATACTTGCATATAAAAATATGTCGGATAGAATATAAAACATGATTGCATGCAAATGTATGAATCTTGTGTAGAGAAATTTTTATAATAATATTCTTAAATTTTCTTATCTTATCTTATTACATTTTTATCATTAAAATATGGTTAAATTTTTATTTTCTTTAAGAATTATGGCCGGTAAGCCTTATTAGTTAAAAAAAATAAAACAATCAAAACTCAAGTCATATATATTTTTATACAATTAAAGATCATATGCTCCTATTCAAGACCCAGAGATGCCCATCTATATATAACCATATAGACGGGGGCCAAATGTTACTTCTTATCCCTAGAGATAATAATGTCGGATATCGATATACTATTATAATATATTAATATACACTAAAATATACTACCCGTTGAATAATCAATGGTCCAATTTTTTATTCTTTTAAAAATTTTCTCATTTTTTAGAAAAAATATTCATAATTCATAATATATTATAGAGTTTTCTGCCATAATTCTATAATTTGAAAGTATGATATGCTAAATTTGAAATTAAAATTTTATTATATTATATGATTTAGCATATATATCAAATTCTCATACGGTAAGGCTTAAATTGTGTACTTTCTCCAACTTAAATAAGGCATAAATTTAATGGTTTAATATCCATGCAAGCCAATATACGAATTTAAGGCAGGTAAAAATTAATAAAGCAACAAAAAATAATAAAACTTCAACAATTATGCAACAATCAGTTTAAATGCAAATTTTAGTGTAAAAAATCAGCTAGTATACCACTTTTTTACTGAATTATAGATTATATACTCAATAATTTCTAAGTTTGCCGGCCTATTATTTATGAATTTTGTCTTAATAATGCAGAAATATATAGTAAAAATACAGGAATCGGTAAAATAATAAAAAGTTTTACAATATTTGTCTATATAGTGCACATGCAAGGCATTTCAAGAGGAATTTCAGCACATGAAGATGATTTAATTCAAATTTCTAGATATGGAAGGTCTTATATAAGAAATTCAAGCATTGAAGAATTGTACAACTCAAAATCAGAGCATACATGAAGTTCGGTTGCAGAAATTCAGCACTTGCTTAAGCTATTTATGATTTAATCATACTTTCTTATGAAAATTTATTATAAAATCATAAAAAATGAGCATGCATGTTTAGCACAATTAGTATAACTTCAAAATAATAATATAATTGAGTAATAGAATGAGAATTGCTCATAAGAGGTGGAAAAAAATAGTAACAAATAAAAGAGAATATAAAATGCACTTGCTTTTTTTTTTCAAATTAATCAAATTCTAGTCTCAAATCACTTGGATTGGACCTTCTCAAGCCTTCTCTCTCTTTTCCTCAGCTCTCTCTCTCTTCTATAGAAACTGCAGTAGAAAATGACAGAGAATAAGCTCAGGTATATTTTTATAATAGTCTGGCACTCAAACGTCAAGCGAGCGTACATCGAGCGTTATCTCCACGAAAATCAAAGCTCAAGTGTGACTCGAGTGAGTGTCCAACCCTGACCTTACTGGAGTCAGTGCTCAAGCGTAACTTGAGTGAGACTCGAGTGCAAAGGTTCTAGTTTTGACGCTTGAGCATAGGTCGGGCCTCCCTTGAGTGCCACTCCATTTGATCCACATCTGACCAAATATTAACTTTTGATCTCAATTTTAATTATATTAATTTAATTAGTCAATATTTTTATAATCCAGAAACTCAGGCCTTACAATAAGGTTATGGATATCTTATAGGAAGTTTAAACGCAGATGTTGATAAAGATTTTATTTATATTTTGTGAGTATTAGTTTTGTAATTGAGTTTTTTGTGTATTGGATGTACTTTTGGTGTCTAGAGATAGATAATTAGACCAATATTAATATATATTATTGTTATGGAATCAGAGTTTAGATTATCATGTTATTGGTTACTGTGACGTTTTATCTGTGTTGAATTCGTGGTGTGATTTGTATTGTTGGTTTGTCACTTTTTTCTTACGGATATTTGAAAAATGTTGTATTTAATTTTATTATCCGAACGAGTAGATCACAGCGATCTTGTGATAATTATTATTATTTATACTATTGATAATACTATTTAGTATTTTGTTAAGTTTGATCCGAATTTGAATATCATATTTGAGTGTCTTCGTTTTAAAATTTTATTTTAAAAATTATAATTATTGTCAATTATTATCAGTACCTACTTTTGATTCCGATTCGTGGCAGAAAGCAAACAATAAATGTTAAAAGTAATTGCTACTTTTTAAATTTATTCCTCATAAAAAAAGTGCCCAAATAAATGGTTATTTGTTTAGTTACATAATATATAATTAGTTCCTTTTTTTTTTCTCTAAAAAATGAAGGTTTCACATGACTTGGGAAGATCAAATACAACAGAATTTGCAAATTTATTCTTATTAGTAGCTGTATTTTAAAATTAAAAAAATATATTTTTTTCAAAAAATAATCACAAAAAGGTTTTTTAAACATCAAAATCATTAATAATAAATATATCTAATTCTCAAAACGTAATGCAATAGAAAATAATTCAACTTCACCGTACAAAGTGATGGCACTGCAAAGAAATTTTTTTTAAATACTTATAAATGAAGTCCATATAATTTAAATTGAAGTCGGAATTTAATGGTCTTATTGCGTCATTTGCTTGTTCAAAGTATCGGTCAAACGATCACGACCGCTCATTGTCAATCAATTCGGCCGTCTGATCTGATCCAACGTCACCTTAACAAAAAAGCGTTGCGTGCCGTGTTTTCATGGCAGCAGCACCATGACCACCGTTTCGTCACCGCAATCACACGTGGCGCAACATCATTGGCCACCAAGACGACGGCATCTGAAAAAATAAAAGAAAATAAGTACATGCGTCGCCGTCAACTACGTCATTCGCCTGCTAACGTCCGCCGATTGAAAAACGATCCACGGCAAGCAATACCTCCATCTTCTGGGCAATGCACGTGTCAGTCACACGGGCCACGCTGCCTCGAGATGTGCATCTCGAGAGCTGATCGACGGTCACGAATTGTTTTATAATATAGCGAGATGATTTCGTCTGAGGAACTACCAGTGCTAATTCCGTACATGCGTGACCAAGAATCTAATTTGATAAAACTTGCAGTTATTAAGTTAGTTTATTAAATTATTTAGATTAATAATTATAATTATATCCGTTTGTAATTAAAATTAAAATTAAGCAGGGCATAAGAAATCTTTTCAAAACAAAATTTACAAATATCTTTCAAATTCTCCAAAAACATTTAAATAACGTGATAAACCCATGCAAGAGTAAATAAATAAATAAGACACTGCTGCATGATCACGATGAGAGGATCACAGGGCATCATGCAATAGGAGGATAAGAACAGTAGCATTGAATCATAAACAAACCAATCAAGATTGCTTCCTTTCCTCTTCAACAATAATGATTTTGAAGATGGCAAATCACATTGATTCAGTACAAATTCAACACGGTCAAATTTCAGGTTACAGAGGATTTCAAATTGGGAGATCAGGAAATACAAATAAAAATACATACATGTATACATGTATACATGTATATATGTATGTTCTCGAAGACCCGTCAGCGGTTAGCATTCTATTGCAAAAGAATAAAGGTGCATCATCTGCAAAAGAATAGTCAAAAAGGCAAAAGAAAAGGAATCATGCCAGCTTCTTGGCTCGACCGGTTGACGGAGAGGCATCGTCTTTCTTAGGACCCAATGCATCGGGCTTTCGGGCCCAGGCAGGGGCTCTGTCAGGCTCGTATCGATAATCATAGAAGAGCTCCTCTCCGGCGTTAATTCGCTCCTTGGCAAATATGCCTACCCTATGATCCCCAGCAACCATGATAACCTGCCAACAATCAACATTTGGGGACGTCATATTAGCCAGATAATTGATCCAATATCTCAGAGATGGCAGGCATTAGCGCTTTTACTTGCAAATTCTTTTGTTTAGTCATCTAAATCTCACTTTCCTAATCTCGTGTGGCCTTCATCCAAAATACTTTAAACTTCATAGTAATAATGCACCTACATGTCCTCATCGAGGTTGTTTATTTCAACTTGTGAATTTGACCATGAGCTTTACTTTATCAAATCACAACAAAAAGCTGCACTTGCTAAAGAAGAATAATGAGGAGCTAAAATCTTCAGTACATCTACTGCTGTGACACCAGAGATTAGCTAATATCAGAATTTCCATCTTAGTCATCACTTCTAGACCTCGAAATCGGGTCACTGTCTAACAACAAATAAAGACTTACCATACGGCATCATGCTACAAGGAAAACATTGCCAGAATAGATGACGTGAAATTTCATTGTAAGTAGAAATTTCACGACTAATCTTCAGGGCCAATTTGTTTATAAGGAATGCAGAGAATGGGAATGGGAATGGGAATGGGAATCAAACCTTCTTCATCCCTTAATTATCATATCTAATGAGAAACCGAGCACAAAAACTGAATGAATGGGAATCTCAACCCACGACTGAACCATGGCATTACCATTTATCCATTTTTGTACTCGCTTTTGCAACTCGTTCTCATTTCTTCTAAATCAAACTGACCCCTAGGAGTTACAACCTCAGAGCTTGTCGAATTGACCTTATGTTGGTTGTTTATAATATTCCTCTATTTTCAAAAAAAAAAATACATAAAATACAGACAGGCTGGTATAGCTGAGGAACCAGCGTGCGGATCAACTGGGCAGTAAAAAAATACCTTTGCGTAACAATTTGGGTCTGGAGAATGGTTGGCAAACTTCAGTTTGTCGCCTTTCCTGTAAGCATCCAGAACAAACTGCAGAAAAGAAAACAAAATATTATGAATATATTCTTTCCAGCATAAGATACTAGAGCATCAAACTCTTGTAAAAACAAGCCGGGGGACATGCCTGATCATTTAGATTGAATAGAAATGAAGAATTTTCACGATCGTATATCTTCCCTCTTTTATCTGCCTCTCGATGTGAGATTAGCTCTCCAGTGTACTCGCCAAGGTACTCATGTTTCCCAACACTATTCTGGAGAAAATGGAAAATACGAGAAATAAACCTCATCAGGCATGGAGCAAAAATAAAGAACCATGACAATATCACCATATCAATATTTCTTGATACCGCAACAATATTGTGATATCAATACTTTCCGATATCGCGACAATATCACAATATGTCATCATATTGATAATATTTCGGTCGATACGACCCGGTTGGTTTATGATTCTCAAAAAAATTTTCTTCTTGAAGTAATTGGACGCTTATTCGTATTTTTCAATATGGCCACAACCAATAATAATATTTTCATCCATGCTCATAACACCTGATTCATATGTTACCTTCAGAAATGCTCCCCAACCAGACACATCAGATCTTCCAAGAAGAACCTGTGCATAGGAAAACGGGGGAAAAAAGGTAATGTCACTGCCAAGAACGTCAAGTACAGGACCTAGCACGTCCCACTTAGATTAAATGTCCCCATGGCATTTTTTAATACAACAAACTATCAAGACACAACAAAGACTTAAGTCCTATTGTGTGAAATCTACTGTACAAATTGTTCTAATGCTACATCTTCCAATAATAGAAGCAATTTTATATAATTTCTTATCATCTCATTCCAAATTTTTCTAGTATTACATTTCCATTTCTTGCTTCCAACCTCAACCAAACTCAACCTTTGCCACAGTCGCTTCATTTGACTTAAGTGTCTAAACTACCTTAATTGCTCTTTTCATCTTTTATTTTGCAAGTGAAACTTTCAACTGATTACGGTACATTAATTCTTCATCCTTTTCTAGTGACTCTACTTATCCATCATAGTATTCTTATCTTACAAAAATTATCTTACAAAATTTTCCTTTGATTTTCAGAGGTCCCTTCCAATCAAAAAGCACTCCCATGCATTTCTCTATATTAACCATCCTGCAATAAATCTACTAGTGACATTGCCACCAATCAACCCATTTTTTGAACTATGTATCCAAAGTAACAAAATCTATTGGTTTTAGAAACTTCTTGATCATTAGTATGTGTTATCATCCTAGGAGCACCACTAATCAGGAAGTTGGGCAATATTACAGTGAACGGGCAATGAACCAGAGAACCAAAAGCAAGAGAACTATTTGATACAAGAAAAGTAAAAGGCATTTACAATGTATCTCTCATCTATAGTCAACAAGCTTGTGCTTCACGATATGCAGACTATAGATTGGAGCCATTTAAGATGTTGGCTCCAAAGCCAACTTCATGAAACTAACCTCAAATCATTGGATTAGATGTAATGCAAGCACCAAAATGAAGGTGACATATTTCTCCACATGTGAAGATAACACAAATAAGAAAATTCTAATGCCAAAAAGAGGACAAAAGTCCTCTAAAACTTCTGTTTCTATTTTCCACCCAATTCACACATAGCCAACATGACCCCGTTCCCAATTTCAGCTCATCATTTTTCAACCACATTTTCCATGAAAAGTTCACATCCAGTTGTTGGAACTAATATTCACCAAAACCTTTTTTTTCTGACAAGTAAATTTCTATCATAAATAGTAGATGTAAACCGGGAGTATACAATTGCGAGCTGCCGAAGATATCATGTACAAAGCAACATAGATTGATCACAGCAGAACCGTTTATAAGATCAAGCATGTAAGGTGTGCATTCATATCTCTTAGTACTAGAGATGGGTGTTTTTCACTCTCCAAACAGAACCATAATATTGTGCAAGGGGTTCCAACCAAGAAACTTTTCTTGCATAATTTTTTTTAACTTGCCTCCCCCTTTAAGCCGTAAGGTCACTGGTTGTCAACACACTGAATTCTCAGGATGACTGGCATAAACACCAAATATGCCCACCCAATTACAAGGAATAACAACATGATTTAGATACTATCCCTTCCCCTACCAAAAGAAGCAGAAGTTGGCAAAATAATTCCTCTTCAACCAGTGGCTTCCCATGAAATAAATAGACTGATCGACTCATCAAGTTCCTATTAAAACAGGATCCACACAAATAGATAAATAAATAAATACATAAAAAAGGAGGTTTTTTTTCTTTTCTTTTTTTTTTAGGTACACTAGCCTACCCAGTACCCTTCAAAGGGACACTTTTGTTACCCTCATCATTTTTTCTTTTGCATGTTTCTTTCTGAGCAATAGTCACTCAACGTGAATACCACAATAAAACATTTGGTTAATATTAGCATTAACATATTCCTCTTGCTCACTTTTCTAATCTCCTTGGACATACCACATATGTCATTCTGGTCAAAATCCTTCAAGAATATGCCACCTAACGAACTTTGCACATCAAAAATCTGAAAAGAGAATATGATTGCCATTCACTCAACAAGATGTAGGTTTCTCAAGTGCCCGGTTGAACCCCCAAGCCAATGGCCACAAACCCATCCATAGCACAAAGATCAAGAATAGATGAGAGAAGAAAGAGAAAGAAACCATGACGCCTTCATTAAGTAGACAGCTGCCTTAATATTCAAAGGCAGATCTAATTGCTTATATGGTGTCTTACCCGCTGCTGTTGCTTGAGCAGAAGCTTCATATTTCTGCATTCATAATTATCGCCCCGTTGATTAGGAACCCCAAGAGTGCCATCACCACAGCTGCAAAGGACAATTTACAATATAAGAAGTGAAAGGAATATGCTGCAAGATAAATAGAGTACAACACACAAGGACAAGTGACAAATTCCAGTGACAGCTGCAAACACAAAAGGAGGGCAGCCCGACAGTGAACAGGCTAAGAGCAGGACAAAGAATAATGGTATAAACTCTCTAATCATCAGGACTTATCAAACTTCAAGCCTCATCAGGTTCATGCAAGATTCTGATAGGTATCTTCAAGCACTTATGTAAGCATTGTCAGTACACTTGATTTGACAATGATTCTCATGTTCCACTTATATCATGAGAGTCTTCTCTCCACAAAATATGTTCTAATCCATTTTAACAATGTTAATTTCCTTTCTTATAATGAAGAATTACTTTGAACATGCCAAATACACACAAGATGATGCTGACGATCTGTTCTCCAGTTTGATCAACTGATTTGGATTAAAGGCACACATTAATACTGAGAGAAAACTTTAACAATGAGCATAGTTTCACATAACCGCATCAAGCCATATTAAACTGTTATTTGATCACTACCTTCCTACACTATGATAATCATGTCCTATATCAGAACTCCTATGTTACTTTTCCTTATATGAGCTAATTAGACTTCGTTGATCAAAACCAGCTCCAACATTATGTATGTGTCACTCATTTTTTTTTCAATTTTAACTTCAACTTGCCACCAAGTTCAGTTAGGCCAATGCTGTTGGTAGGCTTCCCATCTTTCCATGCTTATTCCTTCTTTTTCCCTGTTGTTTGAGAAGTCCCTCATTGTCTTCTTCACTTGTTTCTCATAATCAATCTTCATCCCCTTTCTCTCCCTCTTTTTTCTGCAGTTTTCTTTTAGACATGTAAAGACTTACATTAACAGGATTGCAGCTACAATCGTCCAAATGATTGTAAGCATATTTTAAAAACCATAGACCAACACCTGTTAAACGCCATGCATCTTCAAACTGTACTCAAGTTGAGACTTGCTGATTCCTGGACACATGACTAAGGTATACAAGAAAGATTTGCCAATGTGTTCAGAGAAAAATTAACATTTCTCTTGTCTTAGCTCAAATTCTCGATTTCACGGTTATCTTTGAGACAAATATTATGTTTCCTTTCTTCTGATGGGCAAATTAACATGTTCCACATTTTTTTTCCCTACAGAACAGTCTATAATGAAAAGGCAATATCAGAGATTTAACTTCACAATTTTTCCTCTTGCAAACAATACAAATAGATCTAACAGCATCATATTGGGAACAAAACAAGGATCTGGGAATTCTATAAGCATGAACTTATTAGCAATATCTAGGCAAATTAGTTGAGCTGCAGCCATTTGCAGTTTTTAGTTTGAAAAGCTTCAAGCAAATTCCACTATTTTAAAAGACTTTGATGTCCTCCTCCCTCTGTTATCTTAAGCGCTAAATAATAGCACTATCCAGACAGCATCTCTATCTAGAAACTTCAGAAATCAATTGGCTACTTATCAGTCACCAATAAGGGCAAACTGGCATGTGTAAATATCAGATAACCCGGCCAGTATACATTAGACACATTTGACAAACCAGAATTTACAGGTTTAACTCATGGATCCATGTCTGATGCTCAGCCATTCAGACATTTCTTTCTTTTCTTAAAAACATTGGCTATAGGAAAATTTAACCTGAGACATTTTGATCCCCAGCCTCATCCTTAACCAACTCACCTAAGCCCTCACCAGCTGAACAAGTGAAAATCCATTTGATACAAATTTGGACACTACCGAGTTTTGTACAGATTCAAATTGTCACATGAATATTTTAAGCATGTGTCTTCAAAAACAGTTGCATCTAAACGTTGGCTCGACATGGTGAATCCCCAAAAACAATCAACAATAGACATATTCTCACCACCTCATTTAAGTAGTTAGTGCATTTGGCTCAGAAGTCTACTTACAACAGGCACGTGCCAAGGAAAAGGGAAGATATGTTGGATTAACTAGCTGTAAACCATAGAATACAGTAAGATACCCAGCTGTTTCTTTGGAGCAATTTCTAACACAATACGTAAGTATAGCAGTCACCTTTATTTTTCCTCCCACCCAATCTCCCTCCCTTCCTTTGTCTCCCTCTTCAGTAAGTTCAGTCATCCTTTCCAACATTATAGTCCAATAGTTTCAGTAACCTCAACATGAATCATAATATCTTATTATTCATTAACTTAGTTTCACAAGTAGTCAAGAATTTTCAGATGCTTCCATTTCAATACCAAATCATATTTATACAGATTCCTTCGGCCAAGTCCAGAAAACAATGGAGCAAACAAGAATAAATAAATCAACTCTGCAAGCTTACCTCACCCAACAATTCCTACAGACATCCGGATCACATTCCCTGTCTGCTGCAAAGCAAGGACACTGCCGGCTTCTGCATTGACTCTTGGCACAATGACATCCTCTAAATCTATTTTTGCAGATCTTCGGACATCTATATGAGTGAAAACATTAGCAGATAATCTTGATATTGCTGTAATTATCTAGAGTTAATAAGGTCCACAAGAACAATAGGTGTAAACTTTCTCCATTCTTATAAGATCAAAGTCTTTGGTTTTGGACAAAACACTAACCCACAGTACTTTTCACAGCAGCTTCCATTTAGAAGACATGGACACTGCTTTCCACATGCAGATTGGCACCCACATGGGTTATACTGCTGGCACGGCTGGTCTTTCCTTTCAGAAATCCGTTTTCTGATGGAATGGTAACCGGCAGCCTTCCAAGTATACTTTAATCGTCGAACTCTACCTCGTCTGCGTACAAATCTTGACCTTCTTCTCACCTCATTACCCTAAAGTACATAGGGAAGAATAAGAGGGAAAAAGAATGAGATCCAATCTGAGCAGCAGAGGTTCAATGCATCATGCAGTCAACGAAAAAAGTACTGACCATGGTTTCATTATAGTCCACTTTGGTTGCACTATTACCAGCTTGGCAAGATAGCTTATTATCAGAGTTCGTCATCCACTGATAAACTTCCAAGCAAGTCTTCAATCCAAACAAGAGGTTTCTTGCAATCAAACAACTGGACAAAAGCAATGGTCAAATGAGACTGTAGAAATCTAGAAATCAAAGATCTTATGGAACAAAAAAACAGAATTACAAAGGAAGATGAAGAATATACAGCCCAGATACCACTGTTTCAGAACTAAGCACAAGCCAGTGAAGTGGTTATTAGTGTCAATAAGGAAACACCACATAAACTTTCAATACTTTCTGTTTTCACTCACCACCTATACACTAAGGCCATAAAGTATGTGCTACCTTTGACTTTTTTTCTCTATTTCCTTCACAACTCTTTTCCCACGTAATTTTATTTTCACTCCTTTGTTGCAAATAAGCATAAGCTTAGGTGTGTACAAACTGAGCAGGCCAGGAAAGGTCCTTCACATGTCTATAAATTGCAATATAAGAAGCCAATATAAGGTAGAAATAGAAAAATAAAAACAGTATTCAAGATAACGCTACTGTAGAGTATCAATTAAGGTCATCACTGCAAAAATAACTATTTTTATAGTTTTAAAAACCACACAAAACTGGTTGGTTCAACCAGTGAAATGATCCTCGATACCATCTGGTTCCCATATGGGACCATGCAACTGACACATTGGTTTGCAATGGTGACCTCGCTGTGTCACAAAAAAACTGGTGACAAGTTGCAACCCAGCATTTCAACCTGGTTCAAAATTCACTTCAATAAAAACCAAAATTACAACTTGACGAGGCTTGAAAGCACCAGGCAAAAGGGATCAGCAAAGCAATAACCATCAAGTTACTAAGTCCTTTATCCACAAATGTACCTGTAATACTACCATGACGAAAAAGTGGATGAAAATTTTGAATGATAACTTTGTTTTTTTAGACTGTTATTCTTTGAATATTTTTTTGATGTATTTTTTCAGATTATTTTAAAATGAGAATTTAGTCCCCCCCCCCAGTGAAAGTCCTTTAACATTTCTTTTATCAATGAAGATTTTATTTACCTAGAAAAATAGGGAAGCTTCTTGATATTTTGATAACATTTAAAAATGAATAGTTGAAATTTTAAAAAAGCCTTATTATTCATCCAGTTTATATCATCTTTTTGGCTACTTACTGAAAAATATTATCTTTTGGTCAAATAAAAGGGCATTAGCCTTTCAAGTTAATATAATTGATCAAAATTAAACTTGAATGATAAGCTTGATTAGAAACTATTAAATAAGTTAATAAAACATATTTTCATTAAAGTTTGGAGCATATGATATTATGCTTGGGAAGATTTCCTAGATAATCTAGATTTAATTTGACTTTTATAATTTTGTTTTTTTAAATCTTCCTTTCTCCTCTTTTTAATTAATCAATAGCAAACCATGACAACTACCAATATTTTGATAATTGAATTAATTTTATTTGCGTGCAAATTAGTAGCATATATTTTTGGATAAAGATATATTATATCACATTACTTTTTCAAATATACAAAGGAAGACTACTTAGACTCACCGGACGAACAACCCCGGGACCTGGCCCATACACCCGTTTGGTTCTCTAAACTGTGCTCTTTCACTATGACTGAATTGACAGCATTCATAAAAATGCTATTTTTAGGACTCTTCCTTGTAAAGACAGCTAAAACAGTGAATAACATTGAGAATCTTATAATAGGTGTTGTTAACTAGGAGGACAACCGGGTGAAACTAAAAGTTTAAAAAGGGGTATAGTACCCATGGTAAGGTGCTAAGGTTTATCAGTGCCTTCTATATGCTGTTAGATCCTTGAATGTACACCTGATTATGTACACTTAATGTGTTATACAGAAAAAGATGTGAAATTGAGTATAGCTTGCATCCTTGTCAAGTTCTTAGGCTTGACTTCCACAATTTATATTAAATACCCTACGGTGGAAAACGACGAGTCCCAATCATCTGACTTTCAAGGAGGAAAAGACACAGCACAGTAATATGCAAGAGACAATGAACCAAGAGATGTCATATTAACAAGCACCTATACTAGCCAACAAGAATGACCCATTTCTTCCTTTTATGCATAGTAGCCACCAGGATTAGAATACTAAGCATACAACTTCACAAGGCAGCCTTACTTCCAGTTATAAGGGTTCCTACTAATACGTCCAAGGTTTACCAAAACCTCACATACTGCACAGCGGTCTACCACATTCCGGATGTAAATCTCAATGAAAATCACTTATGAAATCGACCTTTTTACATCCGCATACTAGGCCACACATGCCAAAACCTAAGCTTCTACTACACAAATCATGTAAGCGCATGAATGCAATCACAAGCCTAGAGAAATGATAATAATTGGTAGAAAAAAAGGAGCATGCACTACATACTAGCTATACACATAGAATTAATGAGAATCAATTTAAAAACAAACCTATTCCTGCCGAAAATCTCCAAACCTTTTTCAAAAAGGCTTTTCTCAAGAGCCTTCCACGATTTATCATCACTAGCCTCTTGTTTGCCTG
This sequence comes from Nepenthes alata, assembly GCA_028571085.2. NCBI lineage: Eukaryota > Viridiplantae > Streptophyta > Magnoliopsida > Caryophyllales > Nepenthaceae > Nepenthes > Nepenthes alata. The sequence continues at coordinate 17,520 of JAOVVI020002252.1, forward strand.
AGCTTTCGTCAACAAATTCTTCCTTCCTCGTAGAGTCATCACCCACATATCGTTTATTGGCTACCATACCTGGGAGACCATGGGAAATCTCACCAGAAACATATTTGGGGCGACCCAAATTTGGTGAACCCTTCTTCTTAGTCCTTCCATCAGTATTAGAAGTCACTTTCTTTTGTGAACAAGAACTTGCATCTTCATCTTGCTGGCCCAAATTTGATTGGATCTTAACAGCTTTGGGTGGGATACCTCCACACATAATAGAATCAAATTCAGAACGCACCATCTTCTTCTGCCTTTTCTGCATAGCAATAAGAACACGCTCAGCAACTCGCTTGTTCTTCTTTTTTCGAATTCCAGATTTTCCTAATAGCTTGCTCTTGGACGGGGAAGAAGACTGGATCATGGAGTTGTTATCCTGTCCATGTTTGATATCAGAGTCACTGCTTTCAGATGTGTCTTTAGCATTTGATGAAGCACTTTCACTTCGGCTAGACTTTGCCCTTCGTGTAATAGATGAACCAATTGATTTCTTCCTAGGAGACACAAGAGCAGATGCAGCATCAGATGAGGGACCAGGTTTTTCATCAGAATTACCACAACCTTGGGCGTTTGCTGCAGCAGTACGTTCAGATTTCATTGCCTAACATGACATTATTAGAAGCTATTCAATTCATCAAACAAGAACTTTTTGAGAAATTCCAGATCCATGAAATTTATCCATTTGACAAGTAACAAATACCAGGCGAAAGCATTCCATGCTACATGGGGCACTCCCATCATCTGGAGGACTCCATGGAAGTTGTTTCTCAGTCTGAAAATTTTCAAAACCAAAAGGATGAGGCATTTGCCAATTCAAAGATGATGTCTTTATGCAAAGGACTTACAGGAAAGATAAGATCTTGTGAACATCCATGCAGTCTGCAGTCAAAGACCTGCCAATGTAAAGCATTTAAAGTTAGATTTAGAAAGTAGCCCTAAATTAAATGTCTAATACTGGCAAAAGTGGATAATTACATAACATCGACGGCAAAACAAGTTGTCAAAAGAATCCAATGCTGCATCAAGATCTTTAAAAAGATAAGGATTTGCATTTTGTGATGTTTCTTCATTACTCTCACTCTTTAAACCTGTCACAGCCTCCCGCTCCTTACTGAGAATTTCATATCTTCCCTGTATAAGATGTTTGATGGTGTTTCATATCTCTGTCAAGCCAGCACAAGAAAAATGGGAAACGGCTGGACCAAAGTTCAATTAGGACCAGGTTTCAGATAACAAATGGAATGGCGACAGCATAGCAGCAAATTTAATAGAAAGCCAAAAATTTCTTGAAGTAGAAACTTATGTTCGGTCTTCCAACAGCACATACCCGAATGTCACAAGGTTTCCTTAAAACACACTGACCCAATAAATCCAGCACTACATCAGATATGCCAAACTGCTCAATGGTCATTCTGACAATAGAAAAACAGCAAGGCAAATACTATTAGTGTCCCAGAGTGCAGAAATGGGTCAATAAAAGTGAGTGGAGATTAAACGAGATTTACAAGACCCCTTGCATTTAATAGATACAGGTCAGAACTATAATATTTTTCAATGAAATAAGTAAAATACCAGGATAAATGCAACAAAAGCCTAGTTAATAACGTAGCATGATAAGAAAATGCAGGATGGGAAGGCATGATGTCTTAGTAGTCAAATTAGTAAGAATGGACATTCTAGTCATCATACTCAAAATGCATTTTAAGCTCAACTTCTCCAATGCTCAAGCAATTCAATCCTCAAAAGATCATACAGTTACACATGTACCATTTGTCTACTATTAACTTACACACCATATCTCACTGTTTCTTCTTTCATAGTGTAAAATAGATTGTAATAAAAAAATAAATATTGAATGGGAGGATCATTATATTTTCTATCAGAAGATGGATGGCATCAATGAAAGATAAAGATACTAAGATCTACGATCCAAGAGAGTGAGAGTGTACGAATAGATAGTAACCAGACAAACAAGATACCTTCAACTGGCAAAATATGGCACAGATTTTTTTTCTTGTCATTAATTAAATTGAGAAACATTTCAGAGAAAATCCATATGCCTCTTTATTTTTTGTACCAATTGAAGGGGCATACAGAACACATTCATAAAGCACAAAGGATAAATTGCCAATGCTGACTATACCAACCGAAGAATATAGTCTTCCGATCCTGCAAATTCCTTCTTGTCCTCTTCCTCCTCAGCCACTTCCTCCTCACTGTCACTGCAGATTAGAGCTTCACCACCATTTAGATCATAATAAATTCTCCTTCGCCCTAATACAGATTGGTCTTCTGTCATTCTTTGGTTTCTGCACCATATAAAGAATAAATCAGAATACCCAGCATAGGCCCATAATAAATGAAAGAGAACATTGCTGGTTGAAAAAATTCGACAGCATTCATTTTCAATTACCCGTTTACTCCTGCTGGTCAGGTTTGAAAGAGGTAGTCAATAGCGGTTGAAAAAAGTTCAGTAGTGCTAAAAATAGCACTTAAAAAGGTGCTTACTTGGGCTAAAAAAATAAGCCTTTATGATATTTTTTTTCAGTAGAGTTTGAGAAAAGGTTGGCATAAGGTTGATAGGAGGTTAACAATTTTCCTAAAAGAAAAATGTTAGACAAACAATCCCATATTGCGTGGCACTCATCTATCTATCCATTTTCGTGTGGACCTGTTACAATAAATATATGGACACCACATCCCTTAAGGGTGTCCCCCTAATGCCACTCTACTTAAAAATAAGAGATGTTCACAAGAGGTGCTTGTAAGTGCCCAGAGATGTTAGGTGCAAGTAAACTTTTTTTGAAATTTGATCATCCTTAAATTAAAATCATGTCAATCACTGAAGATGTTTACGTTTTCTCCCCTTCCCCATTCATCCCTCATCCTTCTTTTAGTGATTTATGATATGTTTCACGAGTATTTAGCTTTAACACCAGGTAAATGATTAAGCAATATTCTTATAAATAAAACAATAAATCATGACAGTATGTTTATATTCCAAAATATAAAACCAACTATTTTTCATGATATTATGCACCAATCAGTATCATGGAGAATTCTTCAAAGAAAGATTTTTATAAACAAGGAAACACCCATTAAGATCGAGGGAGGTCAGTCAAAAGTCATCACCAGCTAGGGACTACAGAAACCCATCAGGTTCCAGCATGGATTGTGAAAGAAAAAAGCAATGGAAACAAAAAGGAAACATGTCATTTGAAGAATCACAAGATTTGTAACTGAAGATACACTACCAAAGCGATTCTACAAATCAAATGCATGACAATATCACTAAACCTTTCCAAAAATATCCATGTCGTATAAGGAGGTAATCTCTTCACTTCTGGAAGCTTAATAGGCCGAACAGCATTTTTAACCGGGATGTTAGATCCAATAAGAACTGCCGATGGGGCAGCACCTTCTTCCTGTGAGCAGCTGCTGTTCTTATCCCCATTGCTTGCATAAATACCAATTTGCAAATTGATTGCATCATTTTGACTCTTCATTAATAAGTCTACACCGCTTTCACCATTGCTATTCACAGCATTTTTTCTTTCCATTGAAAAAGACACTCTAATCAGCTTTTGCTTGTTTTCTTCAATTATTTCCTGAAACAAGTCAGACACATAGTGTGAAGCTCTGCTTTTATCATGTGAACGACATAAGGGAGTTTTTTTATCAGCCACATAAGCTATAAATACCACTGATCTAAAAATGCACCTTAATATAGACATGTCGGTTGGCTTCAACTTGTTTCTTCAGATGATCAATAACCGCTATAATCTCCTTTGGGTTTTGACTTGTTTCTATCAGATTCATTGCCTGGAAAATAGCACAAACTCCAATAAATAACCATACTCAACTGAATTACCATTCTCAGCCACACCCAGCTTTGATAAAACGGTTTCAAATCAAATAAATGAAAAGCGTAGTACTTTGTATATCGTTTTGTTTTTGATAGTCTTCTGCATTCTGTTGGTCCCCCTCAAAAAAAAAAAAAAAAAAAAAAAACAATGTGTCCAGTAGTTTCAAAAAAATAACTCACAAA
>JAOVVI020002253.1:0-21598 GCA_028571085.2 Nepenthes alata
CATACTTTAGGAGTAAGCCATCATCGTCTTCATCAATTAAGTGGCAAAAGACTAGTGAGTCCCGCGACAAGCAATGTTGTTTTAAGTGTGGGAAGATCGGCAATCTTGCCAAAAATTGACACCATTAGATATGGCTAATTACCATTAATTCCTCAATTGTCATATCTTAAATAACAGAATATATATGATAATTTTTACATTATTGCATAAAATAATGCAAAAAATTACTACATATTACTGCCTTTTCTTGAAAGTTTTTTTTTAATTAACTCGTCTTGTACGGTGTAGCCGAATACAAAAAACTTCACACATTGTAGACTTATAGGAGGGTTAGGACAAATGTAGAGTATTACTCCTGCAACAAAAGGACAGTATTTCTGATCCTTGAATCCTTGAATTCCATATAAAAATGGGTCGACACTGTTGTTGTGTGATAAATGAGACGTGGCATTAAAAACATTTTTAAAATAGATAGTTTTATTTCGCTAAATTGTTTGCTTTCTGTCGAAAACAAAAAAGCTCACTAGAACACCATCATCATAGAACTCTTTGAATTACTATGGAGCACCCAAAAAACATACTATGGAGCAATATTCATGTGATGCAAAGCTTGACTTTCACTCATTCATGCAAAGACTTCCAGTTGTATGAAACAATTATGTAAGCCAAGAAGCAAAAGGGACAACTGTAAGAAGGATGATTGAATTCTAAAATTCTGAGATAGTAAACATAAAAAATCAAGACTATTAACAGAAAAGTTTAGCAGACAGGAGAAAGAAAATCTTAATTTCTTCATTGATTAATTTGCAACTCAAACACCAAAGATGCATGACAGAGAGAGGTTGCACGTACTTTGCAATGGAAGTGAACAACGGCATGTAGAAATAAACATGGTGTAAGAGGCGGAGATGAGAACGCTGAAACTGCTCGCATCAATGGAGCGAATGGAATTTTGGAAATAGACCGGACACCGAGTCAATAAACCGGCTATTCATCTTTAATTTAGGGTTGTGAAAAAAATTAGATTAATCAAATTGGTAAAACTGAATTTAAAAATAAAAATAATTGCTCAATTTTAGTTCTCACTTTCATAAAATTGTGGATTTTGGCTCAATTTAAGGTTCGTAATATTCCTACTAACAAATTTCTTATTTATATGATTGATAGTTAATTTCTATAGATTTGTATTTTATGCGAATTCGAGTCTAACTTCTTATTTATCAAACATAAATTTTAATATATTTTTTTCTTGCATTCATATATCAATGAGATGTGTTAAAAATATAAGAGTAATGGCATGTTTGGTTCGAGGGAATAAGGAGATAATAGAATTTCTATTCCCTGGGAATAGATATTCCTCCGTTTGATTATAAATTTAATCGGTAATAAATATTTTCTTGGGAATTATTATTCTCACACATGTGAGAATATTTGCCAGACTGTTCCAGCAGTTATGGCAGGTGGCTTGTGCATATGAGCCTTGCTTTGACCATGCCATCGACTGCTGAGTTGGATGGCTACTTGCGCTGTGATTGGCGACTTCTTATGGCGCTATCTGCTGGGCCTGCTCGGTGCCTACCCACACCTTTTCGGCTTCACGCCTCATGGGATCTCGTTGGGCTTCAACTCTCAGGCACGTCGATAGGCGAGCTCGATTTTGGGCCAGCCCATAGGATTACAGGACCCATCACTAGCCCCCATGCCGGATGGCTAGGCTTTGCCTGCTCCTAGCATGTCAGATGATGGGACGCCTCCTGTAGGGGTTGGCTCACGTATTCCTTTTTGAGATATTCTGCAATTTTTCGTACAAAAGCTCAGTGATTCGGCGCTCTATTTGGAAAGATTTGGGGCAATCTTCTAGATCTGCTGATTCTCTGCGGATGGCGATGTCAGACGCAATCTTTTGCAATAATGGCTCACCGATCGCCTTTCCCGGCTATAAATGGAAGGGCATCCTACGCCTCGCTTCACAGTCATTCTCCCATCAACCAAGGGATGTGAGAGGCCAGAGCAAGCATGGAGTCTACAATGCCATAGGCTGGGATTAGAGTAAGTTTTGAGAAATTTGAAGATGCACTTGAAGTCTGCCGTGATTTCCCCAATCGGGCTGTTCTCTTGTTGTAATAAGTGTGGTTCGATCATAGGGTCACCATTATCTTCCTCTTGACAGATTTGATTGGCGAATCGGCAGGACGACGTAGGTCCTAAGGCCCCAGTGCCCTGTTTCCCAAAATGGCGTCCCGTACAACAGTGAGGAATTAATTTCAAATGTTTAGTAGGAATATTAAGTTTCAATTGTTTGGCATTTGAAAATAATGAGAGGAATGGGCAATATTAATGGACATTTTCTAAACCATTACTCTTATTTTTTTAAACCATCTCATTGATATATAAATGCAAGAAAAAATATATTAAAATTTATGTTTGATAAATAAGGAGTTAGACTTGAATTCGCATTAAATACAAAGCTATATAAATTAACTATCAATCATTTAAATAAGAAATTTATTAGTAGGAATATTATGGACCTTAAATTGAGCCAAAATCCAAAATTTTATAAAAGTGAGAAGTAAAATTAAGCCGTTATTTTTATTTTTAAATTCAGTTTTACCAATTTGATTGATCTAATTTCTTTCGCATCCCCTAAATTAAAGATGAATAACCGGTTTATTGACTCAGTGTCCAGTCTATTTTTCGAATTCCATTTTGCTCCATTGATGAGAGTTGTTTCGGCATTCTCGTCTCCCCTCTTACACCTGTTTATTTTTAAATGCAGCTGCTCGCTTCTCTTGAGAAGTACGTGCACTCTCTCTCTCTCTCATGAATCTTTGGTGTTTGAGTTGCAAATTAATTGCTAAAGAAAGTAAACTTTTCTCTCCCGTGTCTGCTGATATTTTCTGTTGATAGTTTTGATTTTTTATGTCTACTATCTTAGCATTTTAGAATTTATTCATTCTTCTTATGGTTGTCCCTTTTGCTTCTTGGCTTGCGTAATTGTTTCGTACAATTGGAAATCTTTCCATGAATGAGTGAAAGTCAAGGTTTGCATCACATAAATATTGCTCCATATTATGTTTTTTGGGTACTCCATAGTAATTCAAAAAGTTCTATGAGGATGGTGTTCTAATGAGTTTTTCTATTTTCGAAAGAGAACTATCTATTTTTAAAATATTTTTAATGCTACTTCTTATTTATCACATAAAAATAGTGTTGACCCATTCTGATATGGAATTCAAGGCTTCAAGGACCAGAAATATTGTCCAGGAGTAATTCTCTACATTTGTCCTGATCCTCCTAGAAGTCCTCAGTGTGTGACATTTTTTGTGTTTGGCCACTTCATACGAGACGGGTTAATTAAAAAAAAAAAACTCTCTAGAAAAGGCAATGATATGTGGTGATTTTTGGCATCATTTTATGCGATAATGTGAAAATTATCATATATATTCTGTTTTTTAAGATAGGACAATTGAGGAATTATTGGTAATTAGCCATATCCATAGGTGTCAAGTACTGAGTTGAATAACAAGACTTAAGTTTGGAAGAAAAGAAGAATGTAAAAACCATTTGTGTTCATGGTACTTCTTTTGCTTTACACGTGTTTAAATTGCTTTGCGAAGGTGGATCATTCTCCCTATAAAATAGCTTGTTGTTTGATCACATATGTTTCTCATTGTGTTCTTAACATATTCTTTTCTTCTTATTTCTTACAGCTTATTTTTGACCCTTGGTAGTTCATGAAGGCTTCAATTTTGGTGACAAATGTAGTCAATTTTTGGTTGAGGCTCATAACTAAGAGAAACAGAACCTCCAGATTTTTCTCATCTGCAAATTTAGCATTTTTTCCCTTAACTTCTTTTGAGGATGAGACTTCTATGGTTGGGGGCTTATATTGTTCAGATAACAATTCCCCAACAAATGGTGATTGCATTACTGCTGAATTTGGAAAGCAAGGTAATAAGTCGGCTGTCAGTTTCCAAGAGTTTACCAACCAATATATTTCAGTTTTTAACTATCAGAAAGCAGATGATGTTGAAATGGCGAAAGTTAGATATATATTGACTAAGCATGGCTGGAATTTTACAAATTATGATGGTTATGGGGTCAATCTGGATGAGGACAACGTAATAAATGCTCTGAATAATCTATTCAAGGAAACTGCGAATGCAACCCTTGTCCTGTGCTTCTTTAAATGGTTAGAATATAGTGTAGGATTGAAGCATACAATCAGATCATTCTGTACAATGATTTGTATATTAGCTTCTGGGAACATGAATTATAGAGTTATGGACTTGCTCAAAAATCTGGTACAAGATCATCATGGAGAAGATGGATGGCATGATTTATTACTGAGTTCCCTTCAGGAAATTTGTAAAGGAGGAAGCGTCTTAGTTACTTTATATAGCATGCTAGTCCAATGTTATGTTGAGACAAACATGACAAATGTAGCTGTAAAATTAGTATATCAGATGGAGCACTCTGGGGTCTTCCCAAAAGCATGGGTTTGCAATTCACTTCTCAGGGCCTTGTTAGACTCCAACCAGGAAGAAGTGGCTTGGGATTTGTTGGAAACAATGCACAGTCGAGGCATGATAAATTCTTCGTTTATCAGCCTGTTTATTTATTATTACTGCAGTAAAGGTAATATTGAATGTGGATGGAAGTTGCTAACCGACATGAGGAATTATGAAATTAAACCTGATGTTGTTTCATATGGCATTGTGATTCATTTTCTTTGTAAAGTGTGCTTTCTAAAGGAAGCAAACTCCTTGCTGTTTAAAATGATTCAAATGGGCTTATCCCCTGATTCAGTTTTGCTGAGTTCAATAATTGATGGTTACTGCAAAGTGGCGAGGCCAGAAGGTGCGATATCTATAGCAAAGTTTTTTAATGTTCTCCCCAATATTTTTGTATGCAATAGTTTTATCTCTATGTTTTGTAATGATGGTCTTATGGTACAAGCTTCGAATATTTTCCATGTGATGTCTGAGTTGGGATTTCTTCCGGATTGCTATATTTACACTACTCTGATTAGTGGGTACTGTAAAGCAAGGGACACCAAAAAGGCTCTTGCATACTTTGGCACAATGTTGAAGAGTGGGATTGAACCTTCTGTTACGTCATACACAGTACTAGTTGATAATTACTGCAGAAGTGGAGACATGGAAATGGCAGCACACGTGTTTTGTGAGATGACAGAAAAAAATTTGATACCAGATGTTGTTTTATACAACACATTGATAAATGGCTATGGGAAGAAAGGCCAATTGTATAAGGTTTTTGAGCTGCTTGGTATGATGAAATATGCTGGAGTTTCACCTGATACTGTGACATATAATATCATCATACACAGCTTAATTACATCAGGATTTGTAAATGAGGCAAAAGATATTTTGGATGAGCTCATCCGAAGGGGTTTCTCCCCCGACAAAATAGCTTTCACTGATGTCATCTCTGCGTTTTCAAACAGAAGGCAGTTTGAAGAGGCTTTTCTTTTATGGTCCTATATGAGCAAGCACAACATAAAACCTGATGTCATTACTTGCAATGCTCTTCTTAGTGGGTACTGCAGAGCACAACACATGGAAGAAGCTCGTACTCTGTTTCATAAGTTGCTTGATCTTGGGTTAATCCCGGATCTGATATTATATAATACTCTGATCCATGGATTTTGTAAGATAGGAGATATTAGTGATGCATGCTACTTGATAAATATGATGCTTAAACATAATATCATGCCAAACGGCATCACTTTCCAGGCCCTCATTCTTGGATATGAGAAAATGTTGGTGAATAATCCTGTTGAAAGTGCAGCTTCCAAGTTGCAGCAAATTCTGGTGGCACATGGTTGCCTGGATGGTTAAGGTATTTCTGATGGGGAGACATATTTTTGGCCCTTTTGAGACAACATTTACTTGTCAGTCATTTCCTTTGGTTATTGATTAAAAAAAAAATGGAATCAGAAGTCTGGAATTTTCATCTGATATCATATTTTTTTCTGACTATTTGCCTGGTGAATTTTACATGTTTCTGAACAGGTTCAGTTTTGTGGTTGTCTTTGGTAATTTGGATCATAGTAGCCTTCTTGCGTAGAGTACTATCTCAAGGTTGGAAAGTACTTTTACATCTTTTTATTAGTGGCTGATTGAAAAGTGGCATGGTAATCGGCTTCATGGAGGACCTGCACAATGAAAGTTGGGTGAGATTCTGAACTTGGCAATTTGAAAATTATAATGACATTTTCACAGGGCTTTTAGCAGATATCTCTTACTGCTAAAATTATAATGACGTCTTCACTGCACAATGAAAGTTAGGCGAGATTCTGAACTCGGCAATTTGAAAATTATAATGACTTCTTCACTGGGCTTTTAGCAGATATCTCTTACTGCTGGAAAATTTCATTAGGTTTAAGTTGTACGAGTGATTAGTGGTATGTAGTAATTTGCACTACTCAAATTTACAAGTGCATATTGGTGAAGGTTCAGAGATGAAATTGTAGGGAAATTGATTTGTTTTCCCTTTCTTTCATGGAGGGAAGAGAAAAAGGAGGAATAGATGATATTATCATGCAGTTTATTCTGTATTAATGAATTGTCTTCTTTGATGAGAAACTCAGGAAATGTGGTGTTGAATATCCTGATGAGATATTGTTTTGAAAATGGCGAGACAGTTCCTCATGCCAATTGCAAAAGATGGGTAATTTATTATCTTGTCATCCTTTGGAAAATTTAGTCTTTCAGTTAATGGATGAAAAAATTTACCGTCTGACATAATGAGAAATTCTCTGTTGGGAAGAGTTAATGGCTTCGCATCATATAAACCTGAGATGTGGAGCTCTTTTTCCTCCGAGTCATTCTTGGAGCTTAGGAAACTTTGGGAAGGGCTGCCAAGGAGCTAGTATGCTCAACATCCGGCTGTAGAAAGCCATTGTAAGAGCTAGGCTTTGATGTAGATTTGCGTCAACCTTTATAGGATATACCAGTCAATGATTGGAAGAGCTAGAAAGTAACAAATGTACTAGAATATCAAGATAGAGAAACTTAAAGGTACATGTATTTATGGAGTGTAGTAATGGCTCTCCTGGTGGGAAAGCTTTCATTTCTACCCAAATATTAGGATTAGAAGTTAGATTGATAAAAGTGGAAATCATATTAAGTGATTTAAATGATTATTCAATCTTTACCATTCATTTATCCAACTTTTAATCCCAACTATTAGATGAATATGGTAGCCTCCACAATGGAAGGATCATTACAGCTCTTGTGCTTATTATGAGGTGATCTCCAAAAGAAATAATTAAAAAAAAAAAAGAAAGAAAGTGGAAAAGCTCTAGCTGAAGGAGCTGTGGAGTCGGATGAAATCAATGACTTTAATATTCCGAAACAGGGCCAGTAAACATATATTAAAGGGCATTCTACTACGCAAGACTTTTATATTGTGGGATCTGAATAAGGTTAAATATACACAACTTTATCCCTGCATTAAAGAGGGCTGATACACAACTTTAAACTGCTTGCAGTGGGACATGAAGTGAGATTCTGGGTCTCATGGTCTGCAGATGCCTGAAATCAGTGCCTTTTGCTTCAGGAAATCAAATACCTTCATCTTCCAAGGCGGGCTTTTGTGAGTCTCCTGTGTATGTTGCTTACACGTTTATTAGCTAAATTATAATTTCCACCCAGAATTGGCCAGCTCCCATAGTGTGCTGGGCAGTGTGCACTCCTTTTTTGTTGTTTTTATTTTGGCTACTCAGAAAAAAAGGCTATCTCTTTCATAGAGATAGAGGCATACTTAATAAGAGATTGCTAGATTTGTTTGCTGTTCGTGGAATCCAATGAAGTTTACTGAGAACACATTGTTTGGACTTGGACATGTGTGTTAGGGATGTGTCCAACATGGAGCTTGGTGTTTGGAAGTGATAAGGTGGGAATGGAATGTAATATCAGCAAGATAGAAATAAATATTACGTTTTTTGATTATAAGGAGAATAAATATTACGTTATATATATTACACGGAATAAATATTATAACCTCCATCTTGGTGGCTGGGGTGAGATGTGGATTGGCCCCTGGTCAAGAGGGGTTGGAAGGCGGCGACATTCGTGAGTACCTATTTCCTTTTGGCTCTAGAGATAAAAGTATAGGTTGTTTTCACTTTTTTTAGAATGAGAATTTTAGGGAATAATAATTGAATTCAAAAATTAAAATTAGAAATGTAAATAAAAGTATTTTGGGATAAATCTTTGAAGGAATCTAATGCTTCTCTCTTTGGGGGGGGGGGGTAAATTAAAATGAATTCAATTTAATTTCTATGAACATCTTACTATTGTTTTCCTTGTAGTAAGACACGATGGGTCGAGACGGACTCCTACACAGGTGCGCAGGCGCTCTTCCAATGTGCAGATAGCCATTTGATCTAAGGTAGCATCCCTTAATTTATATTTTTTACAAATGTGAAAGTAATTTTCAAAATTTTTTTCAAATGCCAAAATATCAAAATACTCATATTATAAAGAATTAAAAATGAAAATATTATGAGTTTTTTATGCTTCTTTGCGTAGGAGTCTCCCTCATTTTAGGACATGACTGTCCTTGTTTTGGACACCGGTGTAGGGCACATTTGTTGTAATTTTGTTTTATTTGTTTGTAGTAAAGTAGTTGGAGAAAACTAAAGTTAAAAGTAAGGTCCATCATAGAAGGCCATGGATTTAAGAAACATTATCAATAAATATAAACCCATGGTTGCAAATTCTGTCTTGGGCTAGGCAGATGAAGAAGAGATCAAAATCTTCTAAGATGCTATCTCTCCCTCGTCTCATCACATATACCACTATTTTTTTTTGGGGTTAGTACGGAACTGTGCTTTTATTTGTTAAGTAATCGATGTATGAGATCAAGGATGAAAGAATATGCAAAAAGCGAAGTTTCAAAGCTTGGTGAAAAGGCATTTTTCAAGACCAAAGTGGGGGACAATGTGCAGGGGTACTTTATTCTTTTGGCCAGATAAGGCATTTGCTCTCTAATCGCTACCTGAGCAAGTTGCTCGACATACATTTGATCTGTGCTAGAGTGATTTTCATGCCAGTGAGTGTGAAAGAACGCTGCTAGCACGTCCATAATATCTGGATATTTTGTATTGATCAATTATTAAGGGGTAATTTGTGTCATTTGTTGTATTAGAGTGATGCAGAAAAATTGTCTGGTTTTTGTTTAAAGATTTACTAGTGCAATGCCATTATCCCAGATTTTGTGCTTCTGTTCTATGTTATGCCTTTGGCCATGGCATATGGTATCCAAGAATGTCTTTCAAGATCCAGAGAATTGAGGTTTGAGATTTGGCATTGGCAATTTCAAGGACGAAAATATATAAGGGAGGGTGAAATATAAAACCCAATTTTTTGATTTAGTTGTTATGGTTAATGTATGGTTAAACTATTATTAAAATTGTGAATGAGGAGGTTCATTTGATGTTAGCTCAAACATTTGGTGTTTGCTTGAATTATCTCGAGCTTGTGAAAATTTCTCAGAACACAATAATTGAGTTTTAGATTTGCTCGAGCGAAGTTTCTCTGCAAATATGATTAGTAAGGCGTGAATCTTTCAAAGCTTCTATCTTTCTTTTTCATGTTGTTTCCTTCGAATTTGACTCGTATCACTTCTTTTGTCCTCAACAGCTTCTGTTTTCTTATGTATTTGGAGGCCTATGAAGAGTCCCTCTCTATCCCATATTGAATAAAAAATTCGCAATTTGTTCATTGAAGTTCATGATTAGCTCAGCCTAACTCTGGTCATTTGGCCTAATTTCTCTTGGTAACTCTGCTCCACATGATCTGACTGTTGTTTCTCTGGTTTGCTTGGTTTCCATAATCAGAACCTTGCTTTTAGAACCATGAAAATTTTCATTCTGTTGAGAATTTCATTTGACACCTTGAAACCATTGTATTTGTTGTTGAGGATTTTGAGGCACTTTAAAGGGCTCATTTGGCCCCAAACGTAGGGTATAATACAGAGAGTATGATTCCATCTATAGGGTATAAATGTATGACATTATTGTTTATTTTTGCCAATTGGGTATATGTTTCAGTAGATACTTCAAACATTCGGAAACTCTTATGATGGCCTTTGCATTTGTTTCATTCAACTTGTCACATTTTGAAGTCGGATGGATGCCGTTACATGGTCATTGTATTCATCGATTTTGCTTTCTTACATTTCCGACTTTGATGTTCGACTCATTCTTGCGCTTCCCTCTCAGATTCTTTAGGTGCGGACGAGGTGGAGACCGGTGGTGGTCGTTGGCGGCCGCCCGAAGACCCATGTTGCAGTATCTTAATAGTTCTGTATGTTTGTTATTGTTCAAGTCTTTGCATATTGTAAGATGATCGATTTTGTTGATCTTGGTGTGATTGTGTCGTTTGGTATTATTAGGTTGGCGCATTGAAAGCCGTTAGGGTGAGGTTAATTTTTCGTGGAAATTTATTAATATTTACGGCATGTTTGTTGGTGGAATTTATATATTTTTTATATTTATAAATAAAAAAATATTAAATTTATTTATTTTATTCAATGAATAATTATCTCTAAAATTACTATCATTTTATTTATAATATTTTTAACATTTGTATCTTTATTTAAGATTTTATATTATTTATCTTATTATTACTACATATTAAATCTTAAAATATTAATTTTTAATTTGTTTATAGTTACTTTAATTAAATATAAAAATAATAATTTTTATTTTATTTTAATAATTAAGCATGTCATTAGGGTTGAGATATAACTGGAATTAGAGTCATATTAAATCCCATCATTTAAATTTACCTAATGAAGATTTGATTTCACTTATTTTTATTTTCTTCCATTTTACTTCATCTTAATTTCAATCCTCTTACAAATAATCTAGTGAACGAGGGGATACTTTGTTAAAAAATTAAGCTGAAATTAAAAAAAAAGGAAAATAAAGATAAAAAACAAAAAGAAAATGTGAAGTTTGAAAAATATATATATATATATATATGTTTTTGACGAACCACAAGGAATAAATCCAGGGCGGAAGACAACCAGTCGCCATCTACAACGGGTTCGCTAGTCCTTTGTAGATAACCCCTCGAGAAAGGCGACGAGTAGAGAAACCGTGAGCAAGAGAAGACTGTAAAATTTGGTCAATTTGAATCTTCTCTATCACAGGTACGCTTGTTCCCCAGTTTCATCTCATATCTGATTTGTCACGGTTTCAAGTGAGCGCTCATTTGTCTCTTTTCAATTGTAATCAAATGGCGTAGCTAATGCTAGGGCTGTGATTTCTTGTTACTGTGGCATTTCATCGTCAAATGAATGAATGAATATTTGATTTTTTTAATTTGATTTTTTATTTTTTCATGCATTATTCTCAGTTATACTCATTTAATTTTTAGAGTATTCTGGGGCCTTATGTGATGCATGCAGTGGTATTATTTCTGGGGCCAAATTTCGTAGTCTTTTTTGATTTCGTTAAGGTCTACTTCTCATAGTGATCGTTCAGTTATTATCTATGTCTCTCAATGTCATGTTGTTGTTTATAGTTTTGGAAAGAATTAGATTGCCGCTGAATTTTCAACGTTTATTGTGGGCCACAATAATGTAAATGGTTTAAAGTCATCCTCATTGCTATACAACTATTTATTGGCAAGTGAAATCGGCTTTTAAGGTTGTTATCGGTAGATGCTCCATTTGTTTGTCAAATTGATGGTTATCCAGATAGTTAGGTATGCGGCTTGACTTTAGCATGACTAATTGTGATACCCTTCTTCCGAGTTCAAATTAAACTTTGATTTCTATGCTTTTCCAGATATTCTTGGAAGGCTTTTATTCTTAATGTGGATTGTTCTGTTATTTAAAATTATACATGATTAACGTAAGTGGACTTAATTTGTAAAATCTATTGGATTTTCTTGAGTATGGGTCAATTGGTTTAGGCTACGACATAATGGATCACTAGAGTTGGATTTTTTTCCTACATGCCTTAGAAAATTTTGATCCATTTTTTTGACCCAATTACTTTCAACATGGAGTAGTCTTGGGGAGCTCATTTAAGACTTGTGAGTTAGTTAAAAACTATAAAAAAGTTTCATTCCTTTGTGGAAGTTGTGGTGTCAAGCCTCTATATGGTGCGAGAGTCAGTTGAGTGCTATGAAGCCTTGCATTGCTAGGTGTCTTCTTGCATAGAGTTAGTGGAGGTAGTAATAGGGGTGGAACATGCATGCTTGTAAGGTGTTATTGGTGCATGCTTCTAATTCTCCAAGTGTCCTCTGAGGTTACAAGTAAATAACTCTGTCAATAAATAGGCTTAGACACCATAAAAAGCCTCTCAACCAAATTGGAGTGAAGAAGACAGTTTGGGTGAGTTTTTGAAGGAAGGTGAAGCCATTTAGAAGAAATCAATTAATTCATAAATCTTCCTTCCTTATCTTCAAATTTTTATAAGTTTATAATGAAGTTTTGAAGAAGTTATGGCAATTTTAAAGATGATTTAGTATGTTGGAGTAAGGAAAATTGTGCTTGAGTCATAAGAAATTCAAAGATAATATCATTATAAGTTTGTTGTTTTAAGTATTGATAATTAAAATGAAGTTGTAGAAATAATTTTAGGAATTAAGTTGATGTTTTAAGGCTGATGGTGAAATTCATGGCCATACTACTTCTAGTAAGAAGATATATCTAAAATAATCACTATAAGTTTTATATTTAACAAGGTTGTAGCGAAGATAGTGGCACATGTAATAGCAAGAAAGGCCTATTTTATGGTTAAAATAACGAATAAATTAATCATTGTAATAAATTAGTAATAAACTAAAAATTAGAAATCACAAAGTTATAAGTTGCTGGAAACTTAAAATAAACATCACAAAATTTGGCTAAGTAGCAAAATTTATCACTTTGGTTAATTATTGGATTAATTTGAAGTGGGTTGTGGGGCGTGGAGCTCAACTTAAGTATAAATCAAGATTTACAGGAAAATGTTAGGAATATTAAGTCCAAAGGAATATTTAAGAAATATTGAAATATGAAATGTTGATTCTTTGGTAAGAATTCATTTTAGTTTATGCTTTTGAATAAGTTTTTGGCCTCCTTGCCTTTAAATTTTTATCATCATGTTATTTTTCATGGATAGGATAAGAATAATATATGTAGGCACTAAAGAATCCAGATACTACGTTAGATGAAGACCAATGCATTCCATTAATATTGTTGCTATGTTTATATGTTGCTATGCTTACTTATATTCTTGGCACAAAACATTATATGGAATTGACGGTTGTTTATGAGTTGGGTTGAGACACGAATATATATGGGCAATTATATATATTATTTTAGTCCTCGCTAATGGGAGATGGAAGTATATTGTCCGATGGTGTTGAAATATGACTTATGATCATACTCTATTGCATCATATTTAAATCTCATATGCATTTATGTTGTATTGTTATATTTATTCTTAGATTATGATTATACTTATTGGGCATTTGGATAAATCTCCTTGATTCCTTTTCCCTAATATAGCAATAGCTATGCCCCTCTCGGATGCTTCGGGAGATGGAGGATCTCACAGTTTAGATTACATAACATCTTTGTCTTTTTAAAATCTTAGTTGATTTTTCTTTTGATGATATTTTATAAGTTGATTGTAGAATCCATGAAATGCTGTAACAATCAGAAGTTATAAAATATTTGAATGTTTTATAGGAAACTAAAATGTTTGCATTGAGTGATATAGAGTAAGTTTGCAGTGTCATAATCTAGCATTTGGTCAGTGGTTTTTTTCAAAATATATATTGAATGAAATACTCTATTTGACTTCCTCTTTCTTGTTGCGTAACAGGGCAAATATAGATTTCAATAAAGATTTTTTGAACTTGTTACTTTTGATGCTATTTGATCCTACAATATGAAATTCATACTTGGTACGCATGTGGGAAATGAAAACCTGATCACAGATTACGTGGCGGAGCTAATGAATATAAGTACATCATTTGGGTCTAGAAAGTTGCTTGGACCAGATTGGGGAGATACCACTCGCCTATAGGCAATTGGTTTTTTAGTTATATCTAGACAACTAGAATGACAGATGGCTGAGGATGCTCAATACAAATTTGTATTGCAATGTTGGTAGCTTATTGAAAGCCTGTGCTGCCTTGATGGATTTTATTGTAGGACCAACTGGATGCTCCAGAAAAATGAGTCCACAGGTATCGTAGGCAACGGGAACATTGCCTTCTTGAAGTTAGTGTTGCATGTCCCCTGAGTCTCTGTTTTGGTTTTAAATGAGATAATTAGGGCTGCCGGTAAGTGAGCCTTCTACATATATTTGACTTCAAATTGCTTCATTAGGGTCATTGGAACTTGGTTTTGAAGCTTAATGAGTTGCTATTGTTGCTGCCATTATACTGTTATTAATTAGCGAACCGAGCTATAGCCATGTACTACTTATCTTAACTCAGGTTTGTACTTGATAACATATTGTAAGCTATTCTCTCAATATGGTTGGTTAGAAGCTCATTCGTGCTCAGTCATGAAACATAACAGGCTAGACTACTTTTAAGCTTGCTAAGTGATAGCCAAGACTGAATCCATCACTTCTTAGCTTGTTTACACTGAGGCTCAGACGAGGTTTGTTATTTGATGTGGCTACGCTTGTTCATATTCATAATCATTATCAAGTTAGGAAAGTTTGTGCCATTCATCTTCATAATCCTAGACAATAATGACATTAGCAGCAATTTATGATTTTAGCAAGGTCAGTAGGAATGACTTGGATGAAGCTTATTGCTCCTCTTGTTTTTGCGGAAGCAAATGCAGGAAACATGGTCCATTTTCTGTGCTGCAATGCAAATAGTTGGATAAGGTTTTGATGGAAGTGCATTAAGTGTTCCTCTCTAGGGACCAAACTTCCCTCTTCTAATTTCAAAGTTCAGTGTTTCTATAAGGAACTTGAATTAATAGAAGAGTTTTAAAATGTGAATAAGAAAAAAAAAAATATATATATATATCCAATCCAAGTGACCTCTAACATCATTCACCACTTCATCGCTGCACAGTAATGTGAGAGGTGGTCGACTACTCTCTCCTCTCCATTTATCCAGATGTGCAGCGCAAGTTTTGACTATCTCTTGAAACCATTTACATTCTGAGCTTCTCTTGGCTGTTATTCAAAGTATACTGCAATGTGCTCGAGTCAGTATGGAACTCTGTGTGTTACTTCTGGAGCACTTTGCACTGTGAGTTGATATGAAAATACCCTTCCAAAGAAATATACTCAATCATAATTTTATTCTTCCAGTCAATGTAATTTGTTGCAAAGTTATGAATCTTCTGTCCCATATAGCTCATCATTTGGCCCCATAATAGGCAAAGAGTTCCTTTTATCATGAAAGTGATGTTCGGTAAGTGTAGATCCATCTTTTCTAGAGGTTTATTCCTCTAAACTTTAATAGCTATATATTTTGTGAATGTTCTTGGTAAGAAGAATTTGGGTACAAGCAAGGATTACCGACTTGCATCAACATGTTGGCTGGACAGTTGTTTTTCCATGATAAGAATGGAAAAAAAGAGTGGCTGAAGTTTTTAAATAGCTCTATGTGGCAGCATTAGGGTTTTAACCTAGGTTTTTTGGGGGGAAGATGTTGGGAAGCGGGGGTGGCTGGGATCCATTGCCCATTTAAGCTCCATGTATTGAAAGCTACAAGATGACTAATTTTGCTGCTTATCTTGGAAATAGTTTTTAGGCTGGTAGTGTTTATTGAATATATATATATATATATACCCATTTTCAAAATATTATCATTGCAATTGAAAATTTTCCTATTATTAAAGGGTAGCCTAGTGCATATGGCTTCTCCATTGCAGGTTTTGGGGAGATTGTCCTGATATTACATGTTGAAATTGCAAAGGAAATATCAATAAATCTGAGCTTTAAGTTAGCATGCCTTATGAATTCAAAAATTATGTTTGAAATATTACTTGTAGAGAGCAATTTCTAAGCTGGAGAAGTGATTGGACAGATGAGGTTGTCTTGAAATCCTTTTTTTCCTGGACGCAATATCTTTTATCAATAATTGAAAGCTAATAAGAGGAAAAGTCTCCTAATGAAACTTCTTTTAGTTGTGATTTTTCTATTACTGCACTGCTAACTAAGTCTACAACTAAGAGATGGTCATCCCATAGGTATTAAGAACGAATCAAAACAGATTGTTTTCCCTTTTTAGACTTTCGTCTCTGCAACCTAGGTCAAAACGATTGAAAAAAATAGTCATCTGAATCATTAATAATGGATTCCTCAAGAAGCTTAGGTTTAGTAACTCTTTAAAAATTAACAAAGTCTGTGTTATGCTATGAAAGGATGGGAATCCAAAAGGGAAGAAGAGGAGTTGTTCTTTCTTTTATTGGTTAGGAGTTGTACTGTATTAAAGTCTCATGAACAATGTTGAATGAGAACAAGTGAGGATCCTCTATCCAACTCTGAACTCCCATTCCTTGTTGATTTTTTTTCTGTTACTTCGAAAATAGTAAAAACCATTTTAGGTTTTCTGTTTTTTGAAGAGAGCACGTACTGTATTAGCAATGTTGCTACAAAATTTTTCTTACCGCAGATTGATATATTTCAACTTGTTGAAAAGTGATTGGTGAAGTGACAGATCACATACTTCTTCGTTGTATTTTATAATTTGACCTTTTTTCTCCATTTGAATATGTTGTTGCTCTTTGTGTTCACTCAATCTCAAAACTGGTATATGCTTGATGATGCTAATTTCTTTTCATTCAACTTCAAAACTAATCTATGTTTGACGTTACTGATTTTCATGGGATCTAGCTGTGTGAATGTTCTGCGTAGGTTTAAAACAGTGTTAGTGAAGATGACTCCTGTTTGCCCATTTGTCAAAGTTGCTCCTCCTGATGATGTTTCTTCAAAAAGACCTGCTGAAAACCAAAATAAGAACTCAGGTGAACATGAGAATAAAGTTAAAAATGAATCTGCTGACTCTGCCGTCATTCAACCGAAGTGCCCATTTGGATATGATGCTCGTTCATTCAAGCTCGGCCCTCTTAGCTGTATAATATGCCAAGCACTTCTTTTTGAAAGCACGAAATGTGTGCCTTGCTCTCATTTGTTTTGCAAGTGAGTATCTGTCTAAGAGTTATTTGTTTCTCTACAATATTGTGTACCATGTTTGGTTTCTCTTACAAATTGAAGCAACCAATAAATTATTTTGCTTTTCTAATCAATATCAGAGCCTGCATATCACGTTTTGAGGACTGTCCATTATGTGGAGCTGATATTGAAAAGATTGAGCCCAACCCTGATATCCAGAAGGTAGTCGATCGCTTTATTGATGGTCATGCTAGAATTAAGAGGTCTGGTGCAAGTAATGCGGAGGAGGTGATTGGTGAGAATAAACTTGTGATCTATGAGGATGTTTCGCTGGAGAGAGGTGCTTTCTTGGTGCAACAAGCTATGAGGGTGAGTTAATGTTTAATATCTATTGACATAAAGGATACTTAGTTTTCAGTAACTACTAGCTTCTTGGGTTTTTTCCACCTGACTGCATTTAAAGTCTTCTCAACATTATTTGTAGGCATTCCGTGCCCAAAATATTGAAAGTGCAAAATCAAGACTCACTCTTTGTGCAGAAGATATAAGAGAACAGTTAGAGAGTATGAGTGACAATCTGGAGTTGAGGTCGCAATTGGGAGCAGTCTTGGGGATGCTTGGAGATTGTTGGTCTCTCTCTCTCTCTCTCTCTCACCCCCTTATATGTGTGTGTTTACAATCTGAGTGTTATGGATGAAAATATCGGCTGATATCTGATATATTAGATAATATATGTCAGTATTAGACCTTCTAATACTGACATTCTGCCATACTATGACAAAATTGCGATATACTGCAATATCGATAATTATCGACCGATATACCTGATATTTAACAGATATATCGGTTAATAGTTGCTAATCATTTTACGATTCTCAGAATGTTTTTCTTTTGATATATCAAATATTGATATATAGTGTCTGATATGTTCAATGCTGATATGACTAAAGCCGATGTTGATATTTTCATCCATATCTGACCCATGGAGCATATTGCAATATCACCCGGCAGTTGCGATTGCTCCATGTTTTTCTGTTTCTTGTCATTATTTATTTCATGGAACTGTGTGCTTATTCTAGTTAGTCAAATATATAGTCCATCTTTGACGGCTTTGAACTTGTGCATGACTTTGCTTGTATATTTGCTTATCAGATGATCATTAGGCATAGATGGGATAGTTTGTTGAGATCTGATAGGGGTGCAGGACTATGTCTAGATAAATCGACAGAGGAGTGTAATTGTCCAATTTTGTCGAGAAAGAGCACGGGAAGGGAAGAATTTTACCAAGGAGATCACTTATTGTCAATCCCATAAAATCTAAAAGTCAATTAAGTTCCTCTTATGGCCGATTTACATCAGTAAATCATGCACTGGATTATATATATGTTAATATGATTAGTTTGAAATTGTCTGCTGGAGTGGTTGTAGTCGGGGATTCTGCGGAAGCAGGGTTTTGCAGTCTGCAGCCATCTCCCGCACTAGTGGAAGGTTTCTCTAGGACTCTTACATTGATTCCAATGTGTTATGCTCAAGGGAAAATGTACCTTGCCGTTCATAACATGTGAATACCACATTACTAATAAATTGACTGGTTTTAATAGTGTTTTTACATATCACAAATTGAACATTCTGATAAGTGACCTCAATGAGTCTTCATATTGTGAAAAAGGAATGTGTTGCATCACCGTTGATATTGTCAACTACATTCAACATGTTAAGCACACCTTAAGAAACTGTTACCTAATGGCCACGTTGTTGTCAATGATTGATCATTACATATTGATTGTATTTGCCAATACAAACAATTTTCCAAATTTCAATGTCATATTGGCTTCATACCGCATCATCTGTATCAAAATTCAGTAAGTAGCATCCGTAGTTTTTTCTGTGGCTTTTAGTGTCCAGAAATCATCCTTATACCATGGCAACTTTTGCATGGAAAGTCAAAAAGGAAATAGAAGGAAGATAGATGATTAAAATAGACTTTCATGATTTATGGATAGGGTTTAGCGACTTTAAAGAAATATTCCTTGAAAAGGGTTCTTACTTTCATAACTGTTTATATTCTTGTCTAGCAAGGATGCTTGTCCACTTTTTTATCATATTACACTCAGTCTACCTTGTTGGCTCCTCAGTCTATAGTATGTTCTTCTTTGATGTCTTCTAGTCAGTTTTGTAATGGTATTTGATTCTTGTAGAATGATTCTGATTGACAAAAAATTCTATGTAGCTTGTAACTTGGTTAGATAATAGTGGTGGTATTCTCTCTATTGAGGAAAGAGGCAATGAAGGATTATGGAATTTGGGTTCTCATTGATGCAGGCAAATGGTTTTGTGATTTTTGTGGGCTCTTTCTATTGAATTCATTGATTCAAGTGTTCAGTACGTTATGTGCTTTGATATTGGTTCAGGTTTCATGGAAACACTAGTTTTGAATGCTGGGTCAAGTGTAGGGAGAAATTATTATTCTTTGGTTTCTAAGTGAGTGTAGAATACGTCATTGAATCACATTTGCTGAGGCTTTTTAGGATTGATCTTTAAATTTTTAAGGATTTGGTGGAAGGACCTGAACAGATGTGTTGGAATACTAATGCGTTGATCAGATTCCAAGGGCAGTCATTTTTCTCTTTGTGGTGATTTTTATATGGTCTTGGTCCTCACAAATGTTAAAGTGTTTTGTGGCAGTGAGATTTTCTCACCATAGCATAGGGGCAGTGGATGTATCGTGGTGTGTGAACTAACTTGTTGAAATTGGGGTGGTGGGATTTAATAGTTTTTTTTTTTTTTTGTGTTTATTTGGAGTGGCTTTGTCTCAAGGCTAGTCCTGGAAAATTCCGGAGAATGGGTGTGCATGCATCGAAGGATTTTATGTTAGGCCTATTTATTCAGACCTGCATCTTATGCTAATAAAACGAGTTTTGATTGCGGGTTGGATTGTGTGAAGACCACCTGTAAAAGGAATACATTTGTGGGGCCTAATATTCCGAACTTGTCTGTGAAGGTGAAGAAGGGGGTGGCAAAGATGACTCCAATGATATTTGGCTTTGTCTGGAGAATAAGAGGCTTGTTAGTATCTAAGCCGAGAAAGCCTTCCCTAGTTGGACCAGATCGGCGTGCAAAAGTATCATCATCTGATCCAAATGGCTCAATGCAATTTTTTATTCATGAGAGATGTATTCTTCTAGTAATCTTTGAGCTGGAGTACATTGCGGTTTGAATTAGAATTCTGTGACTTTACTCATGTCTTATAGTAAATTGAACAGTCTAGCTTGCGTGAATTTGCTAGGGGCAAGGTCTTGCACTCTTGCTTTAGTTGGTGATGGAGAAAAACATTGGACATGCAGTGGTTGAATCAAGTCCAAAGGATTTCCAAAAATGATTTTTGATCTTGTCTCCATGTAAATGAAGGATTTTAGTGTTTTTACCGCCTATCTTTTGCGGGCCTTGCGGACAAGGCAATAAGACTGTTAAAAAAGATTGAAAATTGGAGAATGGAGGATGAACTTCTATGCTGTTGTAAGAGAGACTGAGGTGTTAGAAGTGAGTAAAAAAAGGGAAGTGAGCTTAGAGTTCTTCAGTGGTCTGCGAACCTGTGAATTTATGATGGAGAAGGTGAAGAATTTCAGAGAGGTGCTTTTGATTACTTGGTTGGTAGGTTTTGATGGGTCCTTTCTTCACAAATATTTTATTTCATGCTGTTTCAGTTTGGATAGTTTCAATGTATTCTTTGGGTATTGTGAACTTGTGAAGGCTGTATTTTTGTTTAATGGACGGCATGGTTTTTGTGGTATTTAGGTAAGTTGTATATGGCTGATGCTCATTCGGTGCCTTTATTGTTTTCTCCCTACAAATGAATCCAAAAAGAAATTGCATTTTATCTCTGGTGATATTTTTGTCTTGTGTTTAACTATAATTATCACCTTAACTTTCATGGTTCTCTGATATCATTGATAGAGATATTATTTTCCATCCTCAGAATTGAAGATTTCTGCTTAGATCATCTTGTAGATCTTATTTACAATCTGACTTTTGACCATATGCTAGAAAACAATCTAATATCTAAGGTCATATTTGGTTGTAAGAATTGATGGGGAATAGAATTTCTATTCCAGTGGGAATAGAAATTCCCCCATTTGGTTAGTGGTAGGATGGGAATTGTTATTCCCACCACTTATATGGAAATTGTTATTTCCGCGTATTATTATTATTATTATTATTAGATATTATTATTTCATATTATTATTATTATTATTACTATTACTACATATTATTATTATTATTAGGTATTATTATTATTATTTATTAGGTATTATTATTATTTATTAGGTATTATTATTATTATTATTACATATTATTATTATTATTATTTATTATGTATTATTATATATTATCATTATTACTATTCTCACCTTATTCCTCACACTATTTTACAAACCAAATAATGGAATACTAATTCCCACCTTATTCTATTCT
>JAOVVI020002254.1:0-21596 GCA_028571085.2 Nepenthes alata
TAAAGACTTCTTTCCTTTTTATTACTCAAAAAAGGCCATGACTGACTTGAGTGTCGGAGAGCCTTTGGGGATTTAGCCCCATTGACCTTTTGACCATCTTGTCTACTTTTATGTTATACAGGTTTTGGGTTAAAAAGACGGATCAGTAAATTCATCTCCATCCAACTCTGGACCAGATCCGCAACACGGATATGTCGTGAATTCTTTCTCTATTTTTACTGATAAATTCATCAACTAACTTAATAATTGAAAATATATTTATTGTCTATAAATTAAAAACATACAATATATTTTATTAATTAATTTTATAATAATGTTACATTATTTTTGGGACTCCATTTTTTATTATATTATTATATGTCTTATTTTTATATTATTATATTTAATAATTTTCTTATAGTATAATAAATATATTTTAAATTGTTGAGTTAGCAGACAAATTTGTATAAAAAAATAGACGTGGATGAAGATAGAAGCGGTGGAACTTGTGAATTTTTTCCCACAAGTTTTGACAAATAATAAAAGATTTAAATATAATAAAAAAATAATTTATAAGTATAATATATAAAAATAGAAAATGAGAATAAAAGTAATTATATATTAATGTAACAAAACAATGAAATATTAATATAATACAAAATTAACATTTCAAAAATATATTACAAAAAGAAAACGGTGCCCGTAAAGTGTATTTTCTCTCTCCTCAATTCCACGTGTCAAAAAAATCTTCAATTTTTGAGAATATTGTAAAATAAAAGTAGAATATCCTTTTTGTTTTTTTTTAAAATAAGAATAAAAATATCATTAATATAAATTTTTATCTTATTTTTTTACTACTATTACATATTAAAAATAATAATTTTTAACTTTAACTTTAATTTAATTTAATTTTATTATTTAATAATAATTATTTTATTTTATTTTAATAACTAAACATGTATTATGATTATAAGCTTGAAAACTAATCCCACGGAAAAAATTATTTTAAAATAGAATACCAAAAACACCCCTCAGTACAAGTCAAATACAACATAAAATTTATTATATTAATAGTGTTATACATATACGTGATTAAAAAAATTCTAAAATATTGTAATATTTTTATATTTTAAAAATTTTAAATATCACATGCAAATTATCATTTAATTCGCAATGTTATCATTTTTATAAAATAAAACTGATAATTAAGGATACCATATTTTTAGATTATATGAATTCTTATATATATTATTAACTATTATGGACAATAAAAAATAAATTAACTAATAAAAAAATTATATTATTAAAAATGTTTTTAAAATATTCAGGACTTCGATCCCTTGCCCATCTCGGCCCTTTGATACCTTAGTCTTTTTATTTTAATTTTCAAACTTACTTTGATTCATCAACACATAAAATTCGATCCAAATCTAAATTTCACTAGATTTCTTAAATCTATTATCATAAGCCTATTAATATTCTATTAAACAAATATAAATATAATTTTATAAATGAGTCGATTTGAACCAACTAAATAAATCTATTATGAGATTATTCACAATATATCATAAACAAATTTGGCTGAATGGTTATCAAAATAAATGAATCAAATTCAATCAGATTTAAACTCAATTTATTTATCTGATAAGCTTTAAAATCACACTGAATTGTAGTGCTTTTTCAACAGAAAAACAAGCTTGAAGCCAAATCTACAGTCTCATGGCTCAGCAATTAGAAGGAACTGCTAAATATATAGTTTTAAGTGGAGACAATTTCTCAGTTTTCAGCTTCAAGCTGCCTGCTTTCTTCCTGTGAGAGCGCATCTCAATCATCAAGGCAAAAAAACTGCCTCCAGAATATCTCGGATCGTCGGATTCGAAACATATATTTACACTCTGATCATGACCTGAATCCCTCGACGAAAAGCAGCCGTCCAATTTTGATTCTTTTGATTATGCCAGCTTATATATCAATCAGTCGTTTGATATATCATCAAGCAACTGGATCTCCCTTTGGAAGATGTCCTTTCCTTTGTGAAAGGGATCATCAGCAGCATGAACAGAGCTCAATCTCGGAGATGCATTCCAACTCGTCAACAACTCGAGATCATGGCCGTTCATATTTGAGCCGGATTCTTCCTTGAACTTTGTGTAGAAGGCGGATGACCAATAATCCTTTGCCAAGTTCTGCAGGAAAAGTTAATCGCGAGTCATGGAGGTCTGGAAAATACTGATGTTTTGGTTAGCCGACCAAAGCAAATGCGTTACTGTCAAAGAGATTAACAGACTCAAAGATTAAGCTGTTATATGAAAACCCTGGTAATGGCTTTTATATACTAGCACACACCCTCATGTGAATGCACTTTTGGGCTTGAAGCATTGAATAATCACATGTCAACTCCAAACCATCTGCCGAGAAGTAATTATAAAGAAATTAGAGTTTCAGAAATTCAAGTTATGACCATTTGATCAACAAGTATTCTACTACAATGCCAAGAAACTAACCTTCAAAAGGTTAAACTGTTAGATGAAGGTTCATAATTGGTTTTATACAGTAACAGTATCTACTATCTAGGCTAAAAATTTGTTCCCTATGCCCGAAGGACGCCGCCTTTGAACCTATGTAGATATCAGTCATGACCATATCGGCATTGAAAATATTAGAAAACACATATCGATATTAGATATATTAGAAGAAAAAACAAATTTGAGAATTATAAGATAATAAACAAATATCGGAGATATAGCGACATATAACTATTTTGCTGCAGTATCTGGGGCCCAAATACCGGTATATATCAGCCCATACATTGAATTCCGGTGGATATTTTTTATCCATTGTGAGGAATTTGTGCTTCAGAAGAAGGGAATGTCTTCTATATTTAAGTTAGATTAAATACCATTTCCATCAACTGCAACACCTCCTTAACTGCAGTTTTGAAAAGATCAGGGTGAGCCAGGTTTGAAGTAGTCAGAATTTCCTGACGATTTCGGTGAGATATATTCACCTCCATAGCTGCACCTGCACTTCCAAAAGTTTTTCAGGTAACCAAATGTTGTCATGTAAGTGTTAAGTACAAATCTGATTACATTGAACTGAATTAGTAATTGTAACCAAGTACAATAATGAATTTAAAGACTATGAAGACCTAAATAAAGAACTATCCTGAAGGATATTCAGCCTATAATTAACACAGAGAAATGCTAATATCATGCATGAAGATATAATACTACCGAATTAAACTATATGTGCCAAGTGGACATCTGTCAGTTATTACGTTAACTAGTGATTCATGCACAAAGATGGAGAGCTAAGAGGCACAGACACTTCTCCCGGGCTAGTGCACCAGTGTCTCACACGTGTCGGACTTGACACTTGGCTGACACTAACAGACACATGTTGGAATATTTTATCATTGTTCTTTTTTACTCCAACATGCTTTAACATGTTCTAGATATGCCGGTTGGAACATTTTTGTATTTGGTACAAAATGGGATTTTTAATATCAAATAAATAAAATTAGAGCTATTCAGCAATTTAGAAATAACTGAAAGCCAAATCCTCCATCATTTTCATTTTCTTTTCATTATGTAGGGCATGCTACAGTATGAGTTTTTTATATTGTCTCACTTGCATGATTATATATAATTTTTGCATGATAAAACAAAAAATATGGATTTTTTATCTGATAATTTAGTATAACCTAGTCTTGTTTATCATTATATTCTCATATCTATAAATAAACCATGGAATTTTGTTAACAAGTCCCCTACATTATGTCCTTGTCTCTAAAAAAAATTGTCAATGTGTCATGTCATGATCGTAAGTAGTCAGATTGCAGCAAGGTGCAGTCAAATGGAATAATTCAGGGGCTATGTCACCGTTTTTCAGACCTCATGCAATGTCAAACTATGCTAATGCTTGGTTATCGATTACTCCAGTGTAGAGATATGCCGATTACACAACGCCTAGATATGCTCCCGTGTCAGTGTCATTGCTTCTTAGAAGGAGAGATTAACTTCTACACATGCAAACGTACCTGCAACGATATAATTCTCAATGATGTGTCTTGCTATGTAGATTCTTCTCACAGAGTCATCAAAGGGTAATTTGTCAAGCTCATGCACTTCACTGTAAAACCTCACGCTCTCCCCAGCCAAACAACTGCACCTCAGCTAGAGAAGAATTAGCTGTCTGCTGAAACAGATGTACTTGAAGAAAGGTAGAATAAAGTCATATTTTTTATCCAACAATCTCGGTCAACAACAAATAGATTGTTTTATGTTTGGTTTATAAGGAGAAATAAATACAATGAAAAATATAGAAAAATGGTAACATGAAGGGCATATAAAATTCTCTATTTATTTTCCATTGATAGCCAAACAAAAAAAAAATACTTTTATTAGAAACAATTCTTTTCCATGTAATTTTCCATCAATATCCAAACATAGAAAAGAAAATGCTTTTCTTTTTCATTTTATTATTTCTACTTCTTTGATTTCTTTCTTCAAAATTTTCTAAAATTAAACAAGTCCTAAAAGCCCCAAAACACTAATTCTCTATTTCTATCTTGGAAATCTTGATTTTTCATTCAGTTCCCCTCGAATCTGCTAGATACCAGAAGTAGTGTTTAAAGTTGACCTTAATATGAAGGTAGTGGAAAAAAGAGCTGTTAAATTTATGTTATGTTTGGTCAATCGGATAGAATGAAAGAATGACAATAAATAGCTTTTTCTGAGGAAAAAATTCAGACAAAAAAATTCAAACACTTGAGCATAGGAGAGACAAATACCTGTTTACACCTTGTCCATTCATATTCCTAAAAAAGACAGTCTAGTGCACAAAACTCCTGCTATCCTCAGGATCTGACGAAGGTTCGAACAACGTTTGGCCTATCACATATAATTTTACTTTGCAATATATAAGATGTTGTTCTACAACTCGAATACGTGACCATTGGGTCACATGATGACAATTTTATTGTTGCCCTAAGGATCGCCTTCTCCATTCATATTCCTTTTCCCATTCTAATAAATCCAATATCCAAGAAATCTTCAAGACATATTCATACTTTCCATTCAATTCAGGTTGGAGTGAGTCTACTAAAATTTCAGTCCCAAAAAAAAAGAAAAACAAAATGAGGATGATGAAGGAAAAACCTGTCTGCGAACGCCATGAAGGAACTACGGAATTTTTTGTTCAGAAGAAGCTTATCCAAAGGTTCATTGGAATCAATAACAATTGATTGCTCCCATTGTGACTG
The DNA here is from genome assembly GCA_028571085.2 of Nepenthes alata. Lineage (NCBI taxonomy): Eukaryota > Viridiplantae > Streptophyta > Magnoliopsida > Caryophyllales > Nepenthaceae > Nepenthes > Nepenthes alata. The sequence goes on from JAOVVI020002254.1 coordinate 5,243, forward strand.
AATTTCACTGTCCGATATACCCAGAGCCTTACCCATTGACCCGATTTCCGGGTGTTGCTTTCTTCTCAAACTCATTTGTGATAGGAGAGGTTGTGAACTTGACATTGAGAAGAAAATTTGAATAAATATATTTGCCTGTGGATCACAACAATTCCCTAAGGTTTTTAGTCAAAATCTCTAATATCATATCACTGCAGAGCTGCCCATCTCCCCCCCCCCCCAAAATAAACAAACCAAAAGAAATATCATATCACCCAGCGAAAGAAAAGGAGATAGAAAGCACATTGGTTGAGGGGTAAACAACTCCAACCTTATCCAACACATTCAAATCACGAAGACATGGCTTAGGGGAGAGTTCTCATATTAAGGGGAAATATTATTCCAGCAAGCATACAGGGGGAGTTTTTACTAACGGATCCCTAAGAAGCACAGGCACCTCCCCCAGGACAGCGTATTAATGTCTGACATATATTGGACATGGACATGCTCTACACAGTCTCTATCACATGTCAAAACATTTATTTTGTGTTAGTTCAAACATGCTGGCGATGCACATGGACACTTTTAGGACACATTTGGGCTCTTTTGATTTTCAAACCAAAAATGGGTATTTGACTAAAACTAAATAAGTATTGGAGCTACTTAATTATCAGCAAAAATGTTCAAAACATAAAGCTGGGATGAGAAAAATAAACACTTCTAATTTCCATACACAATCAATTGAAGATAGAGAGAAGCTTTTAATAGAGAAGAGAAGGGAATGATTGTGAAGTGAGAATGCGGTGATGGCTGTTGGTTCTAAAGTAACCTGTAACAATGACTGGCGATAGAGATCTGGTATTTGTCTAATTCTCTATTTATACTCTAGTTCTAAAGTAACCCTAGTTCTCTTTTTGTTCTATTAATCTTTTTCTTATTCTATTTTGTTGTGGATGCTTTTGTGTATATCTTGGCTTATGGATGTTGAATATTTGAGATTATGTTTGTGCCCTAACTTTGTTGTTGAATTGCTGTTTGCTTGTTTTCCTGCGTTCACTTGTCTATGCCCTACTATCTCTTTATTTCTCTGGCTGGAATTGAAGCTTTAAACCTAATATTATGCCATACCTCTCTTTGTTAAATCATGGATGCTATTCAGTTGATTGATTATCTTCTTCTTTATTAATTATTCTGCTGTGAATAGAAAGTGACGCTGACAAAATTTTATTTTTGTTCTTTCTTTAGTTTTCCTTTTTTTATTGTCTCTTTTTCCTGAATTCCTCTCTCTTTTTTCTTTGGCAAGTTTTTTATTTAGGAAACTTCTGCTTATAACTATCTTAGGGCAATTAGAAAATCTAAAGTGGAGTATTGATTGCGAATTTTAATTAAATATAGTTGTTTGACCATTTGTATTTGCATACCCATAAGAACTATTAACATTAGCTAATGTGTTTCCAATCTATCGTGTCCTAATTTTTGAAATAAATAACGTACTAGCATGTTAGCATCGTGTCATATCCATGTTCTATGCCAAAGACCATGCTTCTAAGATAGCTAAAAAAAGGAGAAATAAGCATAATCAACATAAGCTGAATGCTACAGAAATCTTGGATCATGATTGACTTGTAGGGCCAACAGACTTAAGAAGTAAAAAGAAATAAGTAATTAGCCAAAAAAAATTCGTACCATAAGCAATAGCACAAATCTGGAGGCAATTTCTATCCATTCAACATTCTCATGGATTTTATTCAAAATGTAAGCAGCAACCCATACTCCTGAAGCAAAGCACAAGCAAAAGTGCATGTTTATAAGATTTTACTAGGTATATGAACAATATCCTAGAATCACAATTTTTTTTCTTTTTTTTCTTTTTTATCTTGGAGAACCTATAATATTATATCCCATCCTAAAGCCACACACACTAACTATTATTTACATAATAATGAGCAAGATGACCCCTGAATATAACAACAATTAATCATCTAAACACTTAGGATAATGGCAGACCAGTGCATAAGGCTCAGACATTTGGGTCTAATGAGGGTTAGATGCATTGAGGACCATTTTGAAAATTTGTAACTCATGGTATCTAGGTCATAATAGAGCGGATATACCATTGCATTAAGTCTCACCTTCAACTAAGCATGCATAAGGATTCAATTTAAAATTTAGAAGTTTGCATCAATTAGCAGCAAGTACAAAAATGAGTAATAAACCCCGGTAGAGAGTAGAATGATTCAATTTAATATTTTATTTGTTCAGGTTCGATTGCGTCATAGCTCTATAGTTTGGATTAGGTTTTGTTTTAGCTCGAATGGTTTGTAAGGGAGCCCTATCAAGTCAAAATTCAAAGACAAGAAATGTTTTCATATGCATGCATTGGAATGTGAAGCTAATAATGCTCAATATCCATATTTTATCAAACATCAAAATGAAATGCAAGCTTCCCATGACCAATACATAAATTTTGTTAGAAAACGAGGGCTTTCGAAAAACATAATCAGTTTAACAGAACATGTTATAATATTTCATTAAATCAATATTCGCCCCTTACAAACAAATGGGTTAGTACGAATCGTCTCAAGATATAACGAGGACTTATTTGACTGCGTTTTGCACTCATGAAATAAAACCTGAAACTCAAATGAAAAAAGAATTGCCAATTGCAAGAAAATAATTTTCATGAATTAATAATCACTTTAAAAATATGGTTTTTTGCTGTATTTTTCTCCTCCAAAACTAATCACAAATATCTATTTATAGAAAAGCACGACACAAGGAAAATGTGTCAATTTGATTGAAAAGGCGTGATTGGAAGTTGAATTAGTTCAAGAGTAAAAAACCCACCAACAATAACTTCTGATTGCCACGTAAGCTTTGCATGCTCGCTGCATAGGTCCACCATTGACACATGGCCAAAAATAACTTTTAATTGCCAAGTGAGCCTATAAGCCACACAGGTCCACCATTCAGATGTGGCCAAAAATAACTTTTGATTGCCAAGTGTGCCTTCGAAAGTACTTAAAATGCACCTTATGCACCACACTCATGCACGTTTGCAGATCATAAATAGCATAGCACTACTAAAGACATTAAAATTATAAACAAACACTTTTAACATAAAAGGAGTCAAAAGTGCAATTACAATTCAAATGTGGGACATTTACAAATTAAACAAAATTGAAAACCTATAACATATTTTACCACATAAGGATTACTAGAATATTATAATCTGCAAAAACCTGGAAAAAAGCTTTTAGCTAAAGAACTATCTTTCATCAGGGTCCCACCTTAATATATATGACAGTGGAAACCTAAATTGATGTGGAAGCATCTAACTAGTCCAATTTATGCTACTTAGATAACTGCAGAGTACAAGGTACCTGAGGGTTCAAGCCATCTTTTACCAATCATGAGTAGTTAATTCACGGGATAGCTGACATAGCGGTTCTATGAGCTAGTAATTATGCCAAACACCATCTTTTAATTTCTAATACCAAAAAACCCTGTAATAACAAGATACTTAAGAACATAAAATTCCTACTAAATTGAAGTCCAAGGAAGGAAGTATACAAAAGTCTAACTCCTTAAAACTACAACTCATACATTCTACAACCTATATGAATTGCACAAGAAAGTCATTGAGTCCTCTGTTTTTCTTCAACTTTGAGCAGACGTTAATCTGCAGATAGATTCAAATTAAAAGTATTGTGCACTCACCAGAAAATTTTTCCCACAACTCTGTCTATGCAACCATCTCACTTTGTTTGCACATAAGAATGAGCACACAACATAGAATTTAGTAGAAACACAAAAAGCATACCCACGGAAGATGTTGAAAAGAGTATTCCCTGCCAAAGGTCTTTGAGTTCATGAAATTTAAATTCTACATGCTGAATGGCCCTCATAAACCCAACCAGAAGAGCAACATAAAACAAGTGGAGGCTCACAGCAGGGATTATCCACCAAGCTGACACTTCGCATCGATAATTTAAAGGCTTCTTCACATGAACAACTACAAAGACAATCTGAGTTATTTTAAACCAAAAAGACATTGTTACAAAAAGAGAAACCATGGAATAAAATATTAGCTGACAGGCAAAACATCAGTTATATATATCGGCCGATATTTGTCCCACAAGTTTTGATTCAAATGTCCATACATCAAATGCCAATACATATCATCAATATGGCTACACCAAATACTGATAGAAATACCAACATTTTCATCTATGGGAGAAACACATCAAGGAGAAGATGAAAATGAATACTTCCTATATTACTCATCCCTTTGAAGTGATCAGAGTTGAGCCGGATAGAGATTGTATATGAACATGAATATGCCAACAGATATGATGGATACAAAGGGGGAATTAAAATCAAGGTTATGCAAAGTAGCATTTTATAAAGAGTTCCATAATGTATCAATCTAAGTAACACTGAGTCCCAGAGTTCACCAGGACAAGGGCATTGTTTGGAAAACACTATATTTATCCAAATCAATGAATGTGATTAATTTCCAACAACTGCCCCCTCCCCATCTTACTAAAAATAACAAAAAGAAACCTATAAACCCTCCTTGTGTTGCACCTTACCAATTTGTCTGGATATAGCATCCTTATGAGCAAAGGCTAAAAACTATCATGTTAGGTGAAAAATGGACAAAGATGGGTTAAGGCTATTAAAAGAAAAAATATGCCACATCTCATTATCTCAGCACCTGATACCATCAAGTATGCAGGAGATCCCAGGAATCAAGTAAAGCTTCATGCCAATAAAGCAACAAGGAAGATAATCCACCTTCTCTTACATTAGACTTTATTAAAGATTTGGTCAATTTGATTTTCACAGATTTGGAGCAGGATTCATTATGGGTATGATGTAGTTTTAGAAATCAAAGAAAGAAGAGGATGATCTCTTACTCTGTCCTGGGATTAACTGGGAAATAATTCCATAAAGGTAAATATTCAACAGTTTCACAATCGGTTAATCATTAACCACTTCTACCGACATCATTCATGTCCTTAAACTGAGCATAACAACTCCTTTATAGATAGTCAATTGGTATGACCCATTAAATGAATATTGAACTTTAAGAAACTTCCCCCTTGAGGTATTTGCATCAATAAAATGAACAAACATTCGTGTTACATGGAAAGAAAACTCTCCCCACAGAAGCTATCTATTCCCCATGCGATACCATGTGAGAAGAGGAAACAGAGGAGTTGGAATAACTGAGCAAAAGAAATCTGATGAGAAGGAAAACAAAGCACAAAACAGAGCACAGAAAGATTACTTCTTTCAAAAGGATGAATTTACTAGTACTTGATAGAATGAGCAAATCGAAGGCAAATGCGGTAATTTCTTAATCAAACAAAAACTGAATTTCTATATTGCTACATTATAACATTCATAAGGATTTTTTTGGGCTCAATTCCAAGCATTTGGTTTTTAGTTGTCCTGGCTGAATTCGATGCACCAATTAAAATCAATCTCAAGTCCCTTGGCAATTGTTCATGGCCTATCAGTCTCATAGGTTTGCTCCAAATTAAACTCTTAATAATTTTCCAATTCATGCACCTCAGTTAAGCCACATTCATCCCCAGTATTGGTTGGTGCAGTATTGTTTCATTGATGGAGCACGTTGCCCCTGAATCACTGTACCTATTGGGGCATGGATCAGATTTCATGATGAGGGGAGCTAAGTAACAAAGGTTTACGGATTTATAGTATCAATTCCTTAGAAACGAGCAAGATTAGACAATATAAAAGCTAGTTCCATTAATTTGAAGAATATCTAAATGTAGCGGACAGCAACATTGATGAAAAAAGTCAGCCACACTTACACACTGCTCCAGCAATCCATGGCAAGAGAATCAGTGGCAGAAAAATGAATGATCTGATAGGTGGTAAACGCTTCCTGAAATATGAATATGAAAGAGTGGAGGAATATAACAAATATCAAAGTAACAATTTTGATATTACAACCAGCATGACAGAGGAGATGTGCAGGAACAGTCATCCAAATGACATCAGATTCCAACACAATCACATGAGATTGCAACAATTGAAAGGTTGCGTGAACTATGATTTCTGAGGTGTCCTGTAAGCTCCCATAGATTCCAAGTTTCTAATTTTTTTTCTCAGTGATTGACCGAAATATGTTAAGTTTATCAAGCAACTAGCACATTGGCTTCATCAAAATAGAACTCCAGTAGTTTACAAAAAATTTTCACGGTGTAATTTTAGCTCAGAAGAGGAAGTTCAAACCATTCGACAATCACTTATTTCTGCCAATTGTTCGTCACCCTCACATCAAAAAAAAAAATCCCACCTTTTCCTCACCTGTGCATATGCACACACGGTTATGCAATTGTATGTTGTACACAATTCGGTGTGTGTGTGTTTACAACAATCTTTACCATCCAAAAATCAAAATTTTGACTCACTTGACAAAGATGAAATAAAGTTGAAAGGCCTGTACTATGCGACAGCTGAGCAGCAAACCAAATCCAAGTGGTCCTCCAATCCAAACTGAAAAGAAAATGGTTTTTAAACAAATTGTTTTCAGGAGAATTAGATTTCAAGAAGAAATATAGCAGCAAAGAGATAGTGGAAGAACAAATCAAAGAAAAAGATTTCAATCTCAACAAAAAGGAAACACAACCTGCCCAAAGATAGCAAGATTGCCACCAATGCCTCTTTCTCATTTTGATCAAATTCACAGACATCTACATTTAATTATCCAATAAAACAACTCAGTCGTGTTGAATAAAGGTATAAATAATAAGGTAGGCTGACATGTGGGTGCACTCTTACCATAATAGCTACCAACAGGTTAAAGCTAGCAAAAACTTGGATCATTGGAATCCAAAAAGCACTGCCTTGAGGACGGGGAACCTTGTAAACCAAAAAGGGAAATGTAGCACGAGCAAGAAGCCTGTTAAACCAAAAGGAGGGGAACAAACAAATAATTTAAGTTAGAAATTACTCTCCAAAATGGGACTCAAAAACTTTAGTGCCTATGAAGCACTAACATGCCTATTTGGCTGGCCTGCAATGATGGGTACTTATCTCGCACAGACATACTGTGGATATAATTGACAACTTAAAGTTACATATTATTCTTTTCTTGAAACAGATGCTGAGGGGAAAGTGCTGCAAGGCTTTCAACATGCATCTAACATGCCTCGGTGTCCCAAAATTGTTCACAAAATAAAAGTGTTGGACATGTGTGCCTGACACGGCAGATAGAGTGTCACACATGTCTTGGCATGGAATCTGTAGGATATTCCATGAAAATTGTTTATTTATTAAAATGTGTCGTTCTTTCTAATAATAAAAGAAAATATTGTATTATCTTAGTGGTATTTTTTATTATAAAAGCTGGGGTCTGTGCTCTTCACTGTAAGGCTGATTTTCATATCTTGAGCAGTAAATAGGGAACCAACTTTAATGGTACTGAAAGATTTATTTATGCCGTTTTCGAATTAACAACAGGTGCTTTTCTCCTTTTTTGTACTACTTATATTAAAAGGAATAGAGTTTTATACTTCTAATTAATTAATAAAATAATTTCTTTACTTTTATTCTTGGGTCCGGGATGTGTCTTGTCTTAAATTTTAAATAATTGCAGTGTCCCGTATCAATGTTTTGCCATGTCGTCGTCACTGTAACTATGTCTATGCATCATATTTAGTACGAACAATGGCAAGTAACATTGTGAATTATATATAAATTCCAATCTTCACAGAATAAAGGGGAAAATTGAAAGAAAAAATCTAAATCTAAACTTCTCTATGAATTGATAAACTACATAATTGTCTGTACAAGAAAAGAATATGTACATAGCAATATTTTTCTTCGTCCTCTTTTCACAAATTCATTAGTAATAGAAAATGAGTCAACCCCTATTTTCATCCTTAAGATTTTATCGACAATCAATTTTATCCTTAATTCTTTTTATTAACGGAAATGCATCCCCAAATACTCCTTATGAAGTTGATCTGTCCAAGATCCAAATTTGTGAAGATTGTTAGAACATGTGTGACATGAACAAAATCCACATGTTGGAAAATTAAAAGAATGTAAAATAGTCTGTAGGTTTGTATTAACACATAACCTGATAGCTTTGACTTTTTAGCTGAGATGGTATCCATCAAATGCACGTGAGCCCTATGTGTGTGCATGTATAGGTATACAATTCCAACGTGCTTGCTCCCAATGGTTCCACTGGGAGCAAGCACGGTGGACCCATGGATGCACATTAACTCTCGATATGAGCAGTAATAATTCACCAGAAATGTCGATGTGGACATAATTTGCTAAGATAAATTTTCAACCAGCCATATGAAATCAACTAGGCCTCCCAATTAGCAATTTATTTTCAATTATAGATGAAAATACTGGCTGACATGTATCAGCATTGGGCTCCCAATACTGGGACTCAAAATGCACGCAGCTGGTTGGACGATCTTTCATGTTTCACTTGGGCTGCATTTGTTTGACCATAATCCATAGTGGGAATACACAAATGGGATGTCATTGCCTTGATTTCTTCCATTTACAAGTTATGTATAAATGAACACATAAGGTCTCAATCAAGTACCTTGTACAAATGTAACGGGAAAGTATTCCCCTTCATATTAATGGTAGAACAGTACCGGATTATTCTTGATTCCCTGCATCATTTCAAACTCAGGACAGCATTGGGATTAGTTCCCTCTTCAAGGGAATGTTTTGGTTTGCCTCCAAAATTGAAGAATCATCACAAATTTGACTTATGAGTCCAATTAAAAACAACTCCATATCACACCATATGTTGGGGTTCGACACCCGGATTCATCTGATCCGGCAGCAGCGAAAAACCTGAACCCTCCGTCATTATCAGCCACAAATTAGTAGGAATAAAGAACAAAGGAGATGCACATCGTTTTTTACGTGGAAACCGCTTTTTAATTAACGAAAAAAATCACGGGACACATAATTCACCAACAGATTCCACTATGTAAAATGGTTACACAAACTCAGAAATAGAGTATCTACAATACACTCGAGAACGACTAAGAAAAACCTCTTCAGAATAAATAAGGAAACTCTCATTCTTCTCACTCTCTATTTTTCTCTCTTCTTTCTTACACTGATGGTACTCTCTGCTCAAGCATTTTATAAGTGTTGGTGAAACGGCAACCTCCGTTTCACCCTGGCACACAGTGGCCCGGCGCATGGCGCCTTGGTGTCGAGCACCCCTGGTGATTCCACACACACTTGGTGTTTTCACACATCCTCCTAAAGCTCCTGGTGTGTTTTTATAATGACCGGCTCCAAATCTCTATCTATTGACTTGGCAAGATGATTTATCAAGCCGTCCCTGTCATTTCTGCGCCTTCGCCAATTCCTGAGTTTCTTGCAGGTTGATACCCTGCACATCAGCTGCACATGCTCTGATCAGACGATGCATGCTCTAAAAATCCTGTAACCCTGATAGGTTAACTATCTACTCTGAAAAGGTCAGCCATCAACACTACAGCACAAACTCAGCCGGTTAACCTCCGCTTTAACTGGATTCTTCTATTGGGCTGGTCAACCTCTGCATTGACCGGCATTTTAGGCAGGCAAAAGCAAACCGGGATTTTCATACCGGAAATCCATTCCTGCCAAATCGGCATTTCTACCAAACTGGACACCGCGCTCCATTCCGCAACTTTACACAAACCGGCAAAGTGCTCCATTCCACCAGAATGCTCAAACCGGTAAAATGGCATACCGGATAAAATGCCATTTTGGCATTTTGCTCCAAACCAGCCATAATGGGCATTCCGGGAAAAATGCCCATTCTGACAATTTTCCTTCATTCCGCCAAAATGCATTATGGGCAAAATGGCAAGCCTTCTATTTTGCCCAATCCTAGCATTTTGCTTCCTTAGCCGGTCAATGCGTTGATCGGTCATTTGCCACACAGAAATCTGCGCGCCTTGACTGTCCATGCTCTTTGGCCGTCCGCGCTCCTTGGCCGGTCAATGTCCATTGACTGGCCAACTGCCTCTCAGCCGGTCAACTCGGTTGACCGGCACTTTGTCTCAAAGCTTCCGTGCGCGCCTTCAGCCGTCTGCTTCCTTCAGCCATCCTTCAGCCGATCAACTCCATTGACCGGAATCCACAACCGACTATTTGCCTTCCGCCGGTCAACCTCCATTGGTCGGCCAATGTTCTCCGGACTTCTTCTCCGCCAAATGAACTCTATCGTTTGCTCTTTGGAAATCCTTCAATAACAAAACAGATTTTGGGTTACCTACAAGGAAGTGACCACATCCAACACTACATACCATTTGTGGGAAAAAGACCTTCTTCAACCACTTGAGCAGCAATAAACAAAGTAGTAGCATTAACACTAAACAGAAAATACCCAATTAAATTTACGATCTAATTCACTAAACTAGCACCAATTCGAACTTGCACAACTGACCCACATCAAAATGAATCTTAGGGTTTATTTGGCCTAACTTCTTAAATAGCTTTTAAAAGAAGCTATAATTTAAATCTCTTCCCACAAACTCTTAATTCGAGCTTGCCTATTCATTGCTCGGAATCTATTTAACAAACTCAAATTCTGAGCCCTCACTTAAATATGGGCCAAGCGTTAAACCCACTACAAAAACAAAATAAAATAGAAAAAATCAGCTTATCCTTCATTGCACAGAACGCCTACTTACAGACCGAAATTGTGACAAACCGCATCTCAAATTTAAAACTATACAGCACCCAACAACCAATGAACAATATTTAAAAAGGAAACACAACAAATTTAAACTATGATGTCGCAATCAGAGAAAACTCCACGAAATAAAGTCAGATATAAGCAACAGAAACAGTCAACTTAAAAAAGAGAGATAAATTTGCAATCAAAGTAAAGAAGAATTAAATTCAAGAAATAAAACGTACAAAATGAGAGCAAGGGAAGATACAGAAAGGGCAATGTAATCGGAGGCACATCCTCCATCCACCGCGCATCCGCCCATTTTTTTCGCATTTAGGAGTTTCTTCTTCTCTAATTCTTGCTCTTTCTTCATCAATGGCTACCCATTTTTCATTTTATTGTCAAAGTCTCCTTAAATAATATTTTTAAATAGTTATTATATTAATTTATTTAATATTAAATTTAATCATTAAGAAAAATTAATCTTATAAAAAATTGAAGATATAATTAATTTTTTATATATTTTATTTCTGTATCATAATAATTAAATTTTAATTAAATATTCTCAGTCAAAAGAAATATGCCCAAGTGTGCACACTCTGGTGTGCTCAACACCCACAAAGGTCTTTATTCTAATTTTTATTAAAAAATGAAAATTTTCACTTATTATTTAGGAAAAGTTAAACCCTAATTTTATTAAGTGCTGATTATTTATGATATTATATTATCCATATTGTATGAGCAAATAAAATAAAAAAATATTTGCAAGAAATTGCAGCAAAAATGATGATGAAAGATGTGAATATCTAAGAAAAAAAAAATTTTATCTGAGTTTTTTTTTTTTTTTAATTTTATCTTTTCCATTGGATATGTAAGGCTTGTAGTCTATGATACCTGCCTGTAACATCAAGCACTAGTTAAAACTCAATATTGTATTCCTAAAGTTGGAATCATTGTTTTATATGAAAAAAATTATATATTAAATAAATTTAAATATATATAGTATAAATTAAACTCATGACTATAATTTTAATCATAATATTTTAAGTTTTTTTTTTTTACCAATCATCTTAGCTCTTTAAGCAATAAAATCTATATATATAGTGACGTGAGGGAGTAGAAGAATAAAAGGAAGAGCGATAGACGGAGAATAGAGATCAGAAAGAAGGATAGATATTAGAAAGAACGAAGACCATGAGAAGAAAAGAAAAATACAATCATTCAAATTTATTCAATTTATTAATACCGAATCAAATAATAAAATTAGAGTCTTTATATATAAAACTCTATTGCTAATATAATTTAAAAATAAAATTAAATTTAAGAATTTTTAATTTTAAAATAATATAAATTAAAAATAAAATATCTTCTAAGTAAAAAAAATTAAATTAAATCAAATCAAATTAAATCTCTATATTCATTTGAAAATTAAATTAAATCACATTTTTATATTTATAATATCTATATCAGATAGTATTAAGTTTCTTTAGCTTGGCAAAGTTAAAAACCCATTCAACTTCTAAGTGGAAAGATAATAAGCTTCTTTTAATTAAAATTTTTTTTTTCTATATGGGTAAAAGAATTGTATAAAAATCATCAAAGATTTGTGTAAGTAGGTTAGTTCTTTAATTATTGGGCAAAGACATCCACCAAATTCAATAATATCAACCATAATTATAAATACCCATTAGCTATTAAAAAATATATGGGGATATTATTTAGACATCTTTAGAATAACCTCAGATCCCATATCATCCTCAATTTATTAATATACTTTTGTATTTGTTGCGTCCAAGAGTTCCGGCCGCCAATCGATCAAGGTCCGAGCGGAATCACGCGTTCCAAGACGGACAGAAAAATGTAACACAAAATAGAATGCGAATGAAAGAGGGGGATGAAGACACTGAGCACGAGAACTTTTTACGTGGAAAGCCCCTTAATGGTAAAAAAGGAGAAAAACCACGATGACGGGCGGGCGTCCGTGAGATTTCACTATTATGGGAAAGAAGTACAACCGGGCACTTGTGGAGCGATTTGACACCACCGAGAGTTACAAGTGAAGAGTTTTATCTTCCTCTCTTTTCCCTTTGAAAATTGCTCTCAATATAAACTCAAAAAATGATTTCTCGAATCCCCTTTTTGTTGCCTGAAAGAGGGTATTTATAGGGAAAAAAATCATACCGTTGGGAAAGGACACGTGGCACTGGCGTGTCAGGGGTGCCTGCCACCGGCCCTGCTGGTGCGGCGTGTCGGGACACCTGTCACCAGCTCTGTGGATGCGGCGTCTGCTCTGCAGATACGGTGTGTCAGGGACGCTAGCTTTGCGTATCCGCTGTGTCAGGAGCTGTTGGATTTTCATGATGGCGCTTGCTTCTTGGTCATAGAGGACCATCTGAGTTGGCATGCTCGGTTATTTTGGCTTATTGTGTGGAGACGCCAAGGCTGTCATCGTCTGTTGGAAGTCCTCTGGATCTTTTCCTAATCCTCGAGTTCGTTGGGTTAGGGTTCTCGGACGTTTCTCGAATTTTCTCGATGACGTCAGCCCCGTGTGGTGTCCTCGTGCTTTTGTAGGTCAAACTGGCCTCTCGGATCTTTGTTGCCACTTGAGCTTCTTGGGCCAGCCTGCTATCTCGGGCTCAGCGGTTGTGACTTTGGGCCCTCCTTTTGGACCGTATTTTATGGGCTCTAGTATTAGGACCTAACAAGTATTAATTCATTAATATAGATTAATTGTTCTAATAATATGTGAAAAACATATCCTTAATATTATCTTTTACTTTTTAATGCATAAAAAACAGTATAATCCAAGTTAATTTGTTACTTTTTTTAATAGAATTTTCAAGTCATTTAGGTCCATATATCCAAATTTGCATATCATAGGGTTCCAAAGAAAGCCAAACGATAATAAAGGTGAATTTATTGTACCAATTTGTCATAAGATTTAAATTAAAATATTCAAAAGCTATAACGCAAAAAGATTATAAAAATAATGAGATACTTAGAAAATGACAAGTATTGGCACAATTTACAGTTATTTGAAGAGATTTTAATAACTCAAACCACGAAAATAACTCATCTATACTACTAGGATAAGATGTTAAGTAAAAAGTCTTAACTATTAGACAATATTTAAACTCTGAAAATCAAATTTTTATAAGTAAGTAGGGAAAAATATATTATTTTATGAAAATGATGAGCAAGAGAGTATAAAAAATACCAAATGATTTCATCTTTGATTTTCTTAAGTTGAAAAGGATATTGGAAGAATGTTTAACAATTATGCTATTTATCTCTCGTGATAGAATGATCATAGAATGAAGTTTTACTTGACCTAAAATATAAAGCATTGATATTTTTATAAGCTCCAAAGTTTTAAATTAAGTATAGCCCATTTGGTTCTTACACATATCATTTTTGGTCCTGAATTAATGGGGATGAAATGTGTAAGAAAATCAACTTAAAGAAGCCAATTAATTATTCAATTGATTACAAATTCACATTCTCTAAAGATTAAATGTGAAGTATTCTTCTCGAAATTGCATCTAAATGCTTGTGGAGGGTTCATAATGTTAAGATGAGATTAATTTTAAAAATTTTATTTCGTTATAGTTTCTAATAAAGAGAAATATTAAATTTATTCTTAATTTCTTTAGCTAAGTTTGATGGGTATGGCCCAATGTAGATCAGCCGAACACAAATTTAGATCAAGGTCCCAAACTCTAGCGGCCCAAATGGAGAAGCAACAAAACCAGTCAAAACAGTCAGATAATGACTCTTGGGGGTATTAATTGAGACGTTTAATATGAATGGTCAGTTATCAAAAAATCGAAGGATAACTATAAGCTAGTTAATGACTTGATCCAAAAAACGATTGAAACGGTTTCATCATTAATGGCTAGGTGGTTACCTCATTAAATTTAGAGGGCAGTTGCATATCAAAAGTAACGCCTCCCCATAACTGTTTCGAAATGGTTCTGAATATTTACAACGATTTCAAATGCTGACCAGTTATAAATACATCTTTTTCCAAGTAAGAATGAGAGAGAAAAAAAGACACTCAACATTTGAATGCACAAAGTGGAGTAAAGCCCTCTAAATCCACACTTATTCCCATTTTCTTTCAATTATTACATCTATTTCCTCATATTTTTTGGCCTATTTAGAAATATCATTTATTTGAGTATCGAAAGATATATTGGGGAATGAGTCTCATATACATCTTATTTCCTATTCACTTTTTTGTGGCGCGCAAGATTCGGATTTGGAATTACGAAGTCGGACCCGTTACGATTCAGATATCTAATCTCAATTGCATGACTCTTTAATTAGTATGTTAATTCAGATTGTTGAAACGTATCATTGATACCGTTTATAAAAATGTAGTAAAACTACTCGTTCTCATCAACACTAAAAATCAAATCACACCCAATAGAACAAAGCATGGTGAATATTTGGGCACAATCTAGTTTACTGCCCAAGGACATCATCTCTTGTAGTGATGACCTGATAGTGGATAGTCACACGAATGTCTATCCACCCACAAATGTAAATGTCAAAAAATTAGCAACTTAGGTCGACTCCATATCTAAAATATTTAAATCTCTCTAGAATAGATTGAAAAAACACCCGCAGGGAGCTCTACCCTCGAATTCACAAACCTCCACTTCCAGAAGGAGGAACTGAAGAAAAAGAAATCTCTCTAAGAGGAAGACCCCACTGTCTGGAGATTCAGAAGCTCAAGAAGCCTTGGTCAAAAGAATCCCAACCTGGCTCGAGAGTCGACTTAATCTTGAAGCTTAGGAGGAAAGCACTGAGCAGCGAAATTCACACTGCTCCTGAGATGTGAGAATACGTTCAGCTCGAGACAATGCTTCATGCAATAGCATGTCAAACAAATGCCCCGAGCCTACAAGTTCCCCATATATTTGCTAATCATTCAAAGTTGAAGATATTATTCAACATAAAGAGAATTGCATTTTCCTCTCAAGTGGAAGAAAGGACCAAGAAGATCGAACAATAACTATTTCGAGAAAGCATGGCTGGACATTTGGCCGCCTTAGGAAAGTCCCATTTTACAATGGAGATCAGGGCGTATCGGCTCCCTTTCAAATTCAAAATACCGACTCTAAAACCTTATAATGAAAACTCTGATTCAATAGATCATTTGAATTATTTTCGCACTCTACTTAGATTCTAGGGCTTAGATGATCCCACTTTATATCTATACTTCCTGTTAATCCTAAAAAGGGATGCTTGAATTTAATTTTACCGTCTAGTACCGAATTCGATTCGGTCTTTTCAGGAGTTGGTTGATAGATTCTTGTCACAATTTTCCCCCAGTTAAAGAGAGGAAAAGTAGTGACAGCACCTTGTTCGCATTCGGTAAGGTCCAAACAAAATTCTAGAGTACTTCTTGGCATGATTTAACGCAGAGACCCGAAGAATATCAAAACTTACTATCGAGGTGAAATTGAATTCCTTCATGGTAATTGTACAATTGAGTGAGTTCTTTAAAATATTGATTTAATAAGAGCCCTAGACCTTCTTTGAGGTGGACACCATAACCCAAGCGTAAATTGCCACTGATGAGTCTAACAAGTCAAAAAGACCAGAGTATGCAGCTACCACCCGGGACCAACTAGCGGAAAGAATAGAAATAGTGACAGTTCTACCACTAGA
>JAOVVI020002255.1:0-21595 GCA_028571085.2 Nepenthes alata
CTTGTTTGCTCTAATGATACAGAATATACCTGGAAGTTTATTAACCAATGCTCGACCTTTCTCAGCTCGCTTTAGAGTAAGATGAGCACCTCTACCAGCATTATACCGATTTTCATCCTGATGAAACAAAGAACAATAATATTAAGTCAATCAAGGATACTCAAGTAAATATTATCAGTATTTAACATAACGAATCACACACTACCATGTTATACTCTTCAAGCCAAGACTCTTCCTCGCATGCATATAGCCACTTCTCAACTTTATCGAGTATTTCTTTCCTGCTAAAAGCTTCTTCTTTAATCTTTGCAATTTCAAGTTCAATTTGTTCAAGGAGGGAAGATGGATCTAGAGCTCCTGCATTGAGGGATTATTTCTATATAAAATATGGACATCATATGGAACCATTAGTGCAAATATCGGCCGATGTGTATCGGTATTGAGCCCCCCTGATATCTATATTTTTCTATACCGTCACAATATTGTAATATGTTAAAATATTTATTGTTACAATTAATAAATTACCGTTATGACCTTATTACTTTACAATTTTTTTAAAAAAATTATTTCCAACATATCAAATACCGATGTTTTCATTCATGTATGAACAATTTATATATAAAAAAAAAACTATAACTTATGTACCAGATTCTATTGCTTCAGTGAAATACTCTATTTCACTATCTGTTTCTGGAACCAAATGCATCCTTCGGCACATCTCCTCTAACTCAGACCTCTTCTTCAGCACGAGCTCTTTCATCTTACTTGATTTCAAATGTTCTAATCGAGAAACTTCTGCCTCAACCTACATATATTTATTTGAATAAGAATTCCCCTACAACAAGATAATTCTTGAACTACTAGCATACGTAGACCTAACTATTAGAATTATCCTATGTGACGTTATATATTTAGTAATTTATTAGAATGATTAGATATTATAATTCCGTATGATTTTGTTATATTTTATAAGAAATGTTATTTTCTCAATTAGCCAATGGCTTGTTGGAATGAATGGCATTTAGTAATTAATGAATCGGTCCTCTTATTATTCTATAAATTATAGAATTGCCCATTATTAATTGAAGATAATGAGTAATAATTTTCTGGATAATGATGAGCAGTATTTCATATTTGAATCTGAAGGAAGTTCTAAAACTTTCATTAAATCTGATTGTAAAAAGCATTGTCAGGAACAATTATACATTGGCTCCATTTATAAAATTTTATGTCCTCTCATAATGAAAGAGATATAAGGACAAAGGGAAAAAATCAGTTTGAAGTTCTTTAACAAAAGAAGTTTAAATATGGATTTAAGTATGCCTATAACACTTATTTTTACATTATAAAATATTAAAATAATATGATAATTCTGATGATCCATAAATATTTGAAATCTCATAATGTTTTTACACCAACGAGATATCACAAAGCTTAGTATAACTTCTACTAGAGATTGGCAACTTACATATTTTATAAAGTCTGATGAAAGCATGCCGGGCGTGTTTAACTCGTCTTCTGATGCAGCAACATTACATGTAACATGTTGAAATGGTTGCTGCTCCTCAACAGGAGAATCCATTAAATTCCATAGCTCCAACATTGTTGTCGAAAGATCTTGTAGCTTCCATGAGAAAGTTCAATAATCAGAAAAAATAGTCCAATTCATTTGCCCCGCAACATGAACATAAAGGCATGACAGAGTTTCTACCTTTTGCATCTTCTGAACTTTTAGTCCTCGCAATCTCTTTATTGAAGACTCCAGAGACTGAAGTGTGTCATCACTGATGCTATATGTTTCTTCAGAACCAGCAAAATTGGGATGAATTTCATTCACTGTTTGTTTAAAATCTAAGCCAAGTACAGAACACAAGGACTTCAAATTATTCAGAAGTTGCATGACCTGCTTCAGGCGATCACTCTGCTAGTTGTAGAAGGATGGGAAGAGAATGCTATTAGTGACCATTAAAGGTATGTTTGGTTATAGAAAAGTTTGAAGAAAAGGGGAGAAATGAAGAAAAAAAAGAAAATAAAAGGAAAATTACCTTTCTTTAATATGAATATTCTAATACAAATTTTCATCACATTATTTCCCTGTGATTTTCCATAAAATTTAAATATGAAAAACTATTTTCCTTTAATTTCTAATTTTATTTCCTTCAAAATTTTTTGGATCCGAACAATTCTAAATATTTGCCGAGAGAGAAATGAACAATTTGGGAAGTTCATGATGCAGAAAAAAGGGGAAAGAACAAACTGAAGAAACTTCACCTTCTCATTCAGAAGTGCCTGCAGCTGTAGTTGCAATTCCTCAAGCTTTCTGGTTGAAAGGTCAGTTTCATCCACTTCTTTCGTGAGATTATATCCTGTAGACCCACGAATTTCAGTTGACACCTTTTGGATTTGTTCTAAAATTTCAGAAAACTGTTTCTTCCTTTCCAATTTCCTCATCTGCATCTGTTCTAGCTGCATAAGAATGATCCTGAGCTCTTCCTTTAAGCTTCCAGCTTTCTGCTTGGACTAAAATATTGAACACAATCAATAAATGTCTAGATTAAAAAGCACATAAGGGAACGATGCCAATAGTTAGGAAAACAAACTTTGATAATTCATCAAAGGAAAACAAAACTGAAGTTTCAGGTTTTAGAAATGGTTCTAGCTGCAAATTCTTAATCAAGATGTTGATTTATGTGCAGGAATTTATTGCATTCAATCATGCCTGAATGGTTCTAGTATAAATTTTGTGCATCCAATGATGCCTGTTGGTTTGCAGATCAGAAGTCAATACCGACCAATACAAAGCTCAACAATGTTGTACCTCAATCAAGCAGACATAGCTAGAACTCCATACAATTTCACTATGATTTCCATATTTCTTCATAGTTTGGCAAATACTGGAATTTTCTTACACTATGGTATCAGAGCTTTTGGTCCTCACTTTCTAACCCACCATGCAAAATTTTGATTGCAGTGCTGGTGGGCATTTTCTTCGCTGCCCTTTAGAACAAACTGTTGACAATTCTTTGTTTACTAGAATATTTCGTAGCATATATAGGAATGATTGTTGTAAACGGCCACAAATTTTGGTGGTGACCAGAAATCTTGGTGATTTGAAATCTTGTATAGAATAGAACCCACAGAGGTGTATATACTCTATTGAAATCAAACCTTTTAGACATAAATGAATATTCAGATCCCTCTATATGGTATCAGATTTACTTGAAAATTGTAACTATTTCTCGTGTAAAATTTTTACTACTTAATGATTTGATCTATTTTTTTAATAATATTTTGTAGGATTAATTATTATTTACACATAATTACTAAACAGATTATAGAATTTTAGATTATCATTTTTTCTATATCATTTTTCATTACTGTCAAGTGCCCGTTGCAGTTTGTTTATCATAATCCACTTTCTTTGTCCATTTGCTAGTGGTCTTCATTGTCATTGTTCAATTCTAATCTCATATTTTCCCTTCTTGTTTAGCTACCATATGAAATTCTACGGCAAATTCAACCTCTTGTTATCAGAGTTGCTTGAATCAAGAACAATTGGAGAAACTAAAGGCCTTACCAACTACATGGTTCCAACCACCCCGATGTGTGCTAATGAGAATGGTGATATCCTCAAAGGCCTAATTACTTTTTCAGATTGCTTTTCTAGTCCATGATGGATCATTGAATCAATATCATCAAATCATATGACTGTTCTTCCCATTTTCTCCAATTATATAATTGTGCAGGGAATAAAAAGATTTTTACAGCTGATGGTAATGTATGCTCAATTGATGGCTAAGGATTGATTCCCTGGACTAGATAGATCTATATCCTTAAAATCAGCCATACATGTGCCTAAACTATCTTGTAATTTAGTTTCAATAACAAAATTACTAAGATCTAAATTGTTAATTGAGTTTCTCCCTTTTTCACTGTGTCATACAAGCCTAAGTGACAGAGGAGACAATTGGCATGCTAAGAAAAATGGTGGGCTCTCTACCTTGAAACCTCTGGTGGAGATAGCAGCATCTTGAGCATGACTTGTTTACTAAAGGAAGAAGATAAAGCACCTAGGCACAAAAATACTAGGTCAACCTTCAATTTCTATAATGAAAAAAAAATAAATTACTTCTTTCATTTGACTATTTAAATGGTCTATGCATCATGAAATGTCTGAACTAGCTAAACAACATCGAACTACTTCTCGACCAGTAAATGAAAGACCTTTGGTTCCTTTTAGTCTTATTCATAATGAAATCTAATGAAAGCTAGAATTGCTAATATCTTTGATGCAAATTAGTTTGTGTCATTTATTGATAATTGTACTTGGTTTATCTTCTTAAGAATAAATGTAGGGTAAATCGGATTTTTCATATTCTTCACAAGATCATTTGCAATCAATTTGGAACCGAAGTCCACATTTTCATTCAAATACCTAAGCATAGTACTTCAATTATGAGTTGGCATCCTCTTGTTAAAAGGAAGGGTTCATTCAGCAGTCTTCATGTTTTGATACTTCTCTACAAAAATGAAGATTTTGAGAGGAATATTAGACACTTACTTGAAGTTGCTAGGACACTTCTTTTCCAAATAAGAGTATCAAAATCATTTGGGGAGAAACAATCTTAATCACTACTCATTTTAAAAAAGAATGCCCTTTATATTCTTTGGGTTTTAAATACCATTGGAGTATTTAAGTCAAAACCTTCATTCAAAAACATTAGAATTCATTTTTCCCAAAGATTGATCCTTGAGCTCTAAAGCATGCCTTCCTTGGCAATTCTCCTATTTACAAGTGGTGCAAATGCTATCATCTTTGTACAGAGAGGATTTATGCTCCCATAGAAGTTAATTTTACTAAGTGTCATCTATATTTTTCAGACACTTTTCTTCGGTGGAAAACACAGATGAGAAAAAGAATTCTCAACATTTTAAATTTGATTTATCTAGTGTTGCCTACTTAAGCACTCTAGATTGTCATCATATGGAAT
Organism: Nepenthes alata; assembly: GCA_028571085.2. Taxonomy (NCBI): domain Eukaryota; kingdom Viridiplantae; phylum Streptophyta; class Magnoliopsida; order Caryophyllales; family Nepenthaceae; genus Nepenthes; species Nepenthes alata. The sequence continues at coordinate 4,992 of JAOVVI020002255.1, forward strand.
TCAGAAAAATTGACATATTACAAATTTGTAGTCCTCCAAATCCTTACCTGCCTAGAATTTAAAGGCCTTTCTCCCATTGTAGAACAAATGGATGCAAGCTCTGCCTCAGAATCAGCTATAGTCTGTCGTAGTTGAGCCCTACAACGGTTTGCTTGATCAACTTTTTTCCTGTACAGTTCTAGGCACTCTTGTTCAAGCTGAAGTAACATCTTATCTCTATCGGTCTCTGACTCACCCACTTCATCCCATATTATCTAGTTTTAACAAAATGACAAATAGAAGAACAATGTCACAATCAAATGGAATAAGGAAGCAACTAATGCACTCACTGAGGAAAAGGCATGCATTGGATGATCATGTTGTACCTGAAGTTCATACAGGAGAGATCCACAAGTTGTTTCCACTTGTAGATGTGGGTCATTTTGGATATTCAACATCCTGAAAGAATGTTAGCTGCTAACTTCCCTATGTGAGAATTGACTGGCTCTGCGAAATACAAAAGAATTAAGAAAGAAGAAGGGAGAAGGGTTGTTTAAACTTTGATTGGACAAACCACGAGTCTACTTAAGAATTTTAAATACATAATCTCAAGATGAACATTAACCATAACTAAAATTGAACAGGGAAAAATACGAAAGTATGAATTCAATTTAAAGTAAATCCAGTTGAAAACAAGCTAGCCATCCATTATCAAAATCACCTAGAATACCCAATTGACCCATTCAAGAAGTTGTTCAACTATTTTGCTGTCCTTATCTGTGAAAACATCACAATTATGTATGATAATACTTAAGAAAGTGAATAATTTTTTTTCCATCTGAACAGGACATAAATCTTTGTGCAGAACCAAATTTTCCCAGAGGTAAACATAATATCCTTTCTCCAAGCTAGAAGCATGAATTTAAGCACAGGCCAACCTTCAGACTTCGACAAACAAGGATTTCCAACTATTTCCACTCTACACCATAAGCCTAACGTTGATACTGTCAATTAGCTAAACCAATTCCCTTTGCCTGACTTTAGTTGTCCTCTCTTTTTTTTTTTTTTTTTGAGTTGTCATAGGAAGGACCCAAAAATACGCTAGATTAAAAGCCTCTGATAACATGTCAAGGAACGACTCATTCAACATGCTTAAGCTGAACACTAATTTAAAATTGAAGGAAATAGAAGTTAATGTCATCTCTAATAGAATTAGAGATCCACCATTTTCCCTTCAGCTAACAATATCGTTTCAACGAAGCATTTGATTCCACGAACTTACATCACGAGAAAAAAGAGAAAGAAAAAGAAAAAAAAAAGGATGCAGACTATTGTGAGAAATTTCTATGAGTATCCCCAAATTTGTCATATTTCCATTGATAAAAAAACAATAATTTAGGAATACTAAGAGATTCGAGCCTGGAAATCCGAATCATCTGTGTGTAAATGGAAAAATATAGCTGAATTGAAACGACACCCAACGAATATTTTTAGTTCCTAAAAAATTGACTGAAAATAGTAAACGGATCGACACAGCAAACAAATACAGATAGGAATAGCACTGACCTGCGCAAAGAGAACGGTCGATAAGATCACGATGCAGAGAGAGAGAGGGAGAGAGAAAGAGAGATGATGTATCCGATGAATAGAGAGCTGAAGAAATGGAAGTACGGGAGGCCGACGGCAGATGCGGAGGTTAGCGTACGAGAAAAATCGACCGTTATGGAGGGGAGAGGTAATAATAGAAAGCGGCTGGGGGTATGTTCGTAATTTGGTAACAAGAATCGGAAGGAGGCTTTTTAAATTTCAAATTAAAATGTAAAGAAAACGCGAGGAAATTACAATCCACCTTCTATGACACATAATTGGGGAGCCTACCCTTTAAAAATAAATAAATTTAACTTTTTATAATTATAATATTTTATTATTAATTAAATAATTATATTATTTTTTTAAATAAAAAAAGTTAATTATTTTTTAAAAAATTATTTACTTTTTAATCTTTATTGAACAGTTATAATTAAATGAGTCTGAATCAATCTCTTTTAAAGGAATAGAATCTCCAATTCCTATGAGACAGGAAATTATATTATGATATTTTTAAATATTAAAATTTTAATTTTATTAATATTTTAAGATTATTTTAAAAATAATAAAAAGTATGGATTATGACTATATTTAAATGTGCTATTTAATCTTAATCTTTCATATTATATGAATAAATTTTAATTATTAATAAGATAATTGAATGTTGGGGATAACCATAACAAAACCTTGATACCAAATAAAATGGGTTTTGTAATAGTTGTCCTAATCAACAGGCTTTTTTATCCTCTAATTTTAAAAATAATAAATATCAAAGCTGTAATTGGTATCAAAAATAATGTGAAAACAACCCAGATGAAAAATTATATAAAATTAAGTAAAAACATAACTAAGTAAAATTGTATAAATCTATTTATGTAGTTTAACATAAGAAAAAATGCACAAAAATTAAGATTATAGTTTTTATTTGTTTGGTATAATATTAAGTAAAATTTTGAAAATTTAAATTTAATTTTGAGTAGTGTTTCTTGAAAAATTTATTTGATGTCTAAATCAATACTGGCTTGAGTTAATAAAGAATGGATCGAGAGTTATCATTCCATTGCATTGAGCAGCGAGATTACTATTTTAGATATAGAGAATGATGGTTCCTTTAAGTTAGATGACAAATTGGGTCCTATGAAATGGTTATGATAATAGCTATGTGATTCGTCTCGCGATATGAGATACTCGAATTGTAGAGTCCCACATCGGATGGAGAGGGAACGAAACGTGCTGTTATAAAGGCGTGGATACCTCTTCCTTGTGTGACGCGTTTTGGGAGCGGTAGACTCCGTCTGCCAGAAACAAAACTGTGCGGGCCGCGTAATGGCTTGGGACGCCGTGAAGTTCTCCCGGCCCAAAGCGGACAATATCACGCATGCGGATGCGCCAGGGACGTTATAGATGGTATCAGAACCGGGATCCGGTCCGGTCTGCTAGCGATGACGCTGGGTCCCCAAGGGAGGTGGACTGTAGAGTCCCACATCGGATGGAGAGGGAACGAAACGTGCCTTTATAAAGGGCGTTGATACATCTTCCTTATGTGACGCATTTTGGGGGCGGTGGATTCCGTCTGCCATAAACAAAACCGTGCGGGCCGCGTGATGGCTTGGGACGCCGTGAAATTTCCTCGGTCCAAATCGGACAATATCACGCATGCGAATGCGCCGAGGACGTTACACGAATCAAGTGGACTACTTGAGAAGAATGTATTACATTTTCCAAGATAAGTACTTGATTCTAATATTGCGAGAGAAATCACTGAAATATTTCATAGTGTGATGGCATATTTGATTATTGGAATGGAATAATATTAGAATAGAGTAAAAACTTTTTATTTTTATATTTGGTAATTAAAATATAATAAGTTAAAAATTAATATTTTAATATTTAATATGTAGTAATAGTATAAGAAATAAGGTAAAAATTTATATTATTAATTTTTTATCCTTATTTAAGGAAAAAATATTTTGAAAGTTAGAGAGTATGAATAATGCCTATACACCTCCGTAATGATATCCTCGGCAGCAATGATATCCTCCATAATAATAATAATAATAATAATAATAATAATAGCATGTGCAATATGGGAATAAAATTTATAAGTTACGAGAATAACTATTTCTTACATAAAATGAATAAAAAATACCTAAGAATATATGATATTTTTTATTTTTTAAGTTGGAGGAATAAATATTCTTCCATGAGTATTTATTTCGTATAAAAAAAAACCTAAACAGTAAAATATTTATTCCATTAAAAATAATGTGGGAATAAAATTTCTATTCCTACTAAACAGACATGCATTAGGATCACTAAAATAATCTCTTTTATTGTCCAAAATTGTATTTGAGATCTACCCAAATAAAATAAATTATTATATTTATAGGCAGAGTAGTAGGAGAGTTATAGGACCAAAAAATTACCATTTCACATAATTAGGGATTGTTGGATCAAGTATACATTAATTTAATTATTATATGATTTTTGTAGTTTTTTTTTTAATTTTGTAATTATTTTTAGAGAAAGACTATAAACAAATCAATCTAAATAAAATATAATTAGAAGTTTTCAGTTGATACCAAACACAATAAATGACTATTTTAATGCATGTCTAAATTTTTTCATATTATAATAATATATTTTAATTATTTAAAAATAAGAAAATGTTAGTATGACTATAATAAAATTCAGAAAAAATTATTATCATATTCTTTGAAAATAAATAAATTTCATTTTTCTCCTCTTCTTTTATCACTCTTTTCATCTTTGTTTTATGCTTAAAATCAAGGTTATTTTTTATATAATGTCTATTTAAATTATTATTTTAGTAAGTACAATTTAAACCATTTAGTAATATAATGTAATTTTCAATTAAACCTTAAGAACAACTGTTTATACCTTCCCTCCCCCTATTTATCTCACCATCTATATATATATTATGTAATTTAGAGATATCTTCTTAATTTAATATTAAGATATTATATAAAAACTCAATATGTGATGCATTCCTCGAATCCAAATCATTTAACGAATTTGAGAATTGGGCAAAATCGTTGGCTAATTCAAAAGACTGCGGGTTTAATCTTTATAACTAGAAATCTTAATCCCACGCACCATAACTTAATGAGAGGTTAGAAGTGTATGAGACTCATTTTTTGATATATCTTTTGACGTTCAAGTCAATAATCTTTTTTAAATAAATAGAAAAATACAGAAAGAAAGAGAAAAAGAGATGAGTGTTGAGTCTTTATGAGTGTGAAAATATTTAAATCTAAATATTAAATTTTAAAAATATCTTATATTTTTAAATACTTTTTATATAAAGTAAATTGTTACATAAAACAACCTAATAAAAATAAAAATTAGCCATAGACTACTTAAACTGATCGATCTTGATTATAAATACACACAATTATATTTAGGGTCTGGATAATTAGATCAAACCTAAACCAATCGACTTAGTAGTCACAATCTAAACCCAACATATATCCAACCCATACTTGATTTTAATCTATGTACCAATGACATCGTCGTTCCGATCCAACTTCCAATGATCAATCAACTGGGTCACGGCAACGACTCGAACCCCTACCAGCTTCAGAACGAAGGCATTCAATGGGGGTTGGCTATTTGACTATCAACGATAGCGACTCGCTTCCATAAGTCAGATACGGTGGCAAATATAAATAATTTTATATTATTCTCACAATTATAATAATATTATGTCAAGCATTGCTACACATCGCATCTTGATACGTACACAGAAATTGAATTCAACCCAATGAATTATTTGATCGAGGAATAAGTTTCTAATCAATGAGCTACGAGTCGTACAGATCACAATACAAACAAAAGGTCGCATGGCTTGGGATTGTGTTACAAAAGGTTTCCCCATAATCAATACATAAAGCATACTAACTGATCTGAAATGCATAGAAAAAATGAGCACCTCAAGCTATTTGTTATAGGAACAAGTTTCGAATCAATGAATCACGGGTCTTATACACTACAATATAAACCAATAGGTCACAGGGCCTGGGAATATATCACAAAGGATCCCCCTATGATACCTAATACAGTAAATATATCGACTAATTTGATATTTTAATTAAAAATCTATAATTTTTATTCTTCAAGAGGTTCCTTATTTATTTCGGTAGAACTCCTTTTCTTTTATCAGGCTGACTGAGGTCTTATAAGGTAAAAAGAGTAGGCAATCCGATCGCTTTGGGGTCATCTTTAAACCTTCTTCACTCTCTATGCCCACTTCATCTATTTATCATATTAACATAAGATATTAATAATAAAATGATAAGATTCATTTTTATACCTTAATTTTACCACACAAAACAAACAAATATATAAATATCATGAATTGTTGAAAATATAAATACAATTTTAGAGGAATAAAAAGCAATTTTCTATCATTTCTACTAAAATTTTACATGAACTTTTTTAATGCATTATTATTTCTATAATACTGAAAATGAAAATTTATTCCCATAAAAACCAAATATGCAATGTGATCCCCAAAAATTAAAGAAATGATTCCACACCACAAAACCCTAAAATTTCACGGGCAGAGCTTTTAATGAAAATCTATGTAAATTTGGATAACACCAAAGACTTGGAAGTAACTTTTTCCATGCCTTACGTAATATGGCATTTTCCTTTGCAGAAGATACAATAAACACCACAGACGAATCCCACAACCATTTAATGAAAAATCATTAAACTGAACAAGAAATGAAAAATAGTTGAGAATTTCTGTCTCCATTCAAAATTAAAATGATCAGTCAAGCAGCATTTGGATTGGTTTCTTCTAAACTATCTCAAATCTGCATACGGCTATTTGATAAGATCAGTCTTGAATTGCCATAATGTCAAAAAACCCGGGAATTTTCACCCATCTTCCTATCTAATGAACACAAATCAGTCATAATGAAGTTGTCTTCAGAGTGTATTGTTTGATATAACTTCACCAAACCTGACAAACCATTGGGCATCTGATGACTCATCAAGCGGCACGTCATCCTGCTTCGTGTGAACTTTGTCAATCAGCCTATGAGCATAGTCGACAGCCTTCAGAGGAGGCGGAGATGCTTTCTTAGGGAGCGGTGGAAGCGGCAGCTGAGAGACCAACACCCTCGCTACCTCCTGCATTGTTGGTCTCTCAGAAGGGTGTCGCTTTGTGCACAGGAAAGCAAGTTGAAAGGTCTTCCTCACATGGCTCAAGTTCGTGCACGTCGCCAAGACCTCCGGATCAACAGATTCCATAACCGTGTTGTCGTCTGTCTTTGACAATATCTGAAGCATCCAAAATGGTTTCATTAATCATAAAAGTTGTTCAAGATAATCTTCCTAATTGTATGTTTGGCTGCTAGTAGTGTGTATGAAAAGCAATATTAGTGGGAAAATTTTCAATATTCAGCATGATTTAGAGAAATATTTTTTAAGAATAGATGCAATATCAAACCCTTCTACAATCAACGTTTTCATAGGTTTCACTCTTCCGTATTCATTCAGCCACAATTAACCCACATTTCCTCGTAGGCACTTCATTTGGCCTTATTTTGAATGTTTGAACCTATTTATATGTTTTTCTCACATCTTATCTTCTACATAAACAATTTTGAAACATTTATAAATTTCATCCTTTCTTTTCTTATCTTCCGGCATTAATCTACTCATCCATTCTAGCATTCTTATATCTACAATACCTTTTAGACAAGTTGGAAATTTGCCAAATATCCTATAACAAAAAGAAAAACCATAGAAAAATATAGCATTCTGTATTACATTTTTCTATTCCATTCCATTGAATTACCATACATACAGCTCCATACTGCATCCAGCTGAAAAGCTATTTTGGAACTCAGAAATGTATAGCATTTTGAGAAGACCAATTCAAATTAACATTATCAGAACGAAGAAACCAAGCTGCCATTCTACCGATTTATAGGATGCAGAAGACGAGAGCTGTTAATGTCCTCACACATTATTAGGCTCCCAATGAACTCAACGCCAAATAAAGATTGAATAGCCATTTAAATTACTTAATTCAATATTCAACACTTATTCATCCAACTTCTAACTCTAACCGTTGGGTTTACGAGGACCCTGATTCTACAACTCTTTTTTGGCTATTCTGTTCATTTTTAAGAACTGATGTTCTACTAGTTTGACTATTGCTAGTTGCATGTCAGTTTGGAAGGATTATTCTCAATGGCCAATGTTGTTTTTTTGTTTTCTGTTTTTTTATGAGAAATTTGTTTTTCCTTAGGTTTTTTGGGGGATAAATTGAATGTCATGCATACTTTCTTTTTGGTTTTCTTTCTTTCGTTTGTCTTTAACACTTTGGTCCTTAGCTTGGTCTCCAGGAATGCCTTTGACAAATATCAGGGAGCATGTTTCTTTTTGTATTTTCTGTCTCAACTATCAATACAATCTCAATTGCTTACCAAATAGAAATAACAAGACACCAGTTTCACTTGTTTATGGAAATTAATCCTTATGAAGCCCCATTTACCAATAGGCAACCAAATTTTCTATGCGATTTCTTACAGAACTCCTTAGGTTCATGAAATTGGATCCTGGAAAATGGAATTGGAATTGTAACTGTATGCCTAATTTTAATTTTATTATTTAGTGTCTGACAAAATTAAAATTCTAATTCAATATTATAATTACTTAAAATTTAAAAATAGTATAGAATAATTTTTTACAATTTTTATAGATAAAGTAAAGAATTGTAATAGAGAGGTCGAAAATTATCTGTCAATTAGATAAAATACAACTAAACAAGGCAAGTCTCGTTGGATAACATATTTTCGGTTGTTCAGGCTAGGTGGAGCTGGTTGGACCATAATTTTATTTTTAAAAAATTATATAAAATTATCACTTAAAAACTTAAAAGCCAAGAGTTTTGATAGTCTTTTAAAAATATCTTAAAATAAAATATATCTACAAAATATTTTCTATATCCAAAAATAAATTAGAATTACATTATATTAAAGTTTGTACATTAAAAAAATTAAGAGTTTATGTCAAGCCACTTATTTTTTTTCTTTTTATGTATGGATTAAAAAATTAATCATACCTCAACTTTATAATTCTATCAGAATTATAATTTATTATACCACCCAAATAATACAATTTGAATCTACCCAATTTCAATTCTAATAAAATCGAAATCAGACTTATATTTTCAAATTTTAATACCAATTCAGCAATCCAAGAAGAATTTGAGAGTTCAGAGGCATCACAATATGGACATGGGTTGGTGCCAAAGATGATTTGACAAGTCCATATCAACCACATAGAAGATTGGGTGGTTTTAAATGGAGGGTCACATATTTTGATTATGGTGGCTGAAACTCTTATTACTGGATGGTTTTCTTCCTCTATCATTTTGGGAGTGGTGGTTGTCATGCTAAGGAGTGGAGGGTTCTTTTGATAACCTCCCATGGAAGTTTTCTCCAATAAATAGCCATCAAATGTGAACAAAAGAGCGGCAAAATACTAGAGGAAAAAAAAGTGGGACTCCTTTGGCGTTGGCATTTGAGTGTTTCACATGTGATTACACACCGAATAAAAAGAATAATTTTGGTTGCCCCAATTGCTGACACTTCAACACAATCTTGGGAATACACAGCAATTTTGTGAGTAAGTTTTAGCATAATATTTTCGTATATATTATATCCTCCTTAATTTTTCAGTCAAAGGGTTTAAAAGGATGCATACCAGCTGATGCAAGTTGGAGTCGTTGTCCACTGCCTTCCTTCCAGTAAGCAACTCTAACAGGACGACGCCAAAGCTGTAAACATCTGACTTTTCTGTCAACCGAGAAGTCCGAGCATATTCCGGATCAATATAGCCAATTGTGCCCAAGATGCAAGTTGATGCATGAGTTTTAGCAGGCTGGATGCATTTAGCAATGCCAAAATCCGAGAGATGAGCTTCGAAGTTTTCATCGAGCAGGATATTCGAGGACTTCACATCCCTGTGAATAATTCGAGGATTGCAGTCGTGGTGTAGATAAGCTAGCCCTTGAGCTGCTCCGATGGCAATCTTCAACCGCATCTCCCAATCAAGTTTCACTTTCCTCAATGGACCTATAACACCCAATTGTTAGATCATACTAATGACTAAAATTATATGGACTTATGACATTAAGGGTTTGTTTGGATCTGAAAAAATTTGAAGGAAATAAAAAGAAAATAAAAGAAATATACTTTTTCTTTGGATTGCATAGAAAATCACAAGGGAAAAAATGTGATAAAAAATATATAATAGAATATTCATATTTGATGAAAATATTTTTCATTTCATTTTATTTCATTTTCAGTTTTTCATCATTGATCTCCTTTATTTTCAAACTTATTTAGATCCAGACAAATCCTAAACATATCGGTTCTTTGCTTACATCCTTCAAAGACCAGCAATATTCTCACATGTAATGAAGATTGCGAAAAGAGTTTGATCAGATATTAACATTTGAGCTTTCGAGTCAAACCCCCTCTACGTGGGTGGAAAAATTGAGGAAGAATAATAAAGCATTATTCCAATACGTGGTAAAATAGAAAGATTTCTGATTGTTTCTTGTGAACCACATAAAAGCATCCATGGATGCAAATATCCATCAAAATGGCCCCAATACCATAACAATATCGTAATAGGCTGCTAGATTGGTAAAATATCAAAATATTAATCGATACAGCCCTGTCAATTTATGATTCTTAGAATTTTTTTTTCCTTTGAATATATCTGATTTCATAATGTATTGTTCCATATACACAAAATCAATATATGGCTGTGACCCATACCAACACAAATATTTTCATCCGTGTAAGCACCAAAATTAGAATTTTTTCTTCCTTTAGAGAAATTATATAGAGATCATGAATGAAAACATCAGTATCGGTCTCAATATTAATGTCAAACACTTTTTTTTTTTTGAGAAGCAGTTCAAAATGGATTCGGGAATATCAGCCGTTTCAGTGCATTGATTGAAATTTTAAATATTAGCTCATATATAGCAATCTATCGCCAATATAATAACCTATCACAATTTTGTTACAATATTGGGTGGCTTAACACTTATACATATTGGCCAATATTTCATTATGGTAAAGATATATGTAAAACACTCAAGAAAAAAAAAGACCTGTAATAGAGACAGACCATGGTAGATGAACACGACAATGAAAAGCAAACTAACCATGAAGCAGATCCCACAAAGAGCCATTTTCCATAAAGTCATAGAAAAGCAGATTTCCATGGGGAGATAAAGAGTAACCATGGAGGCTGACAAGATTTCTATGTCTGATGCTGCCAACAGTAGCAAGCTCAGTTTCAAACTCTCTCAGATGATGTTGGCGTTGAGAATATAATCGCTTAATTGCAATTGGTCGAGAATTCTTCAGCACACACTTGTATACAGTGCTCGAGGCACCATTTCCAATAACGTACTTCTCATTTAAATTTGCAGTGAGTTGCATGATATCTTCGTAGGTATGAATTGCCATATCCATGCGTAGAATCACAAGCTTCGGAGGACCTGAAAATGCTGACAAAGGGATTATTCAGCCTTCGTAAGTATATTGATGAAAATATCGAGATTAGTATTAGACAATATATATCGGCAATAGATCTATTGAAAGGAAAAAAAAATTTAAAAATCGTAAGATAGCAGAATCTTATCGGCCAATATAGAAAAATATCACAATATTGTCATGTATTGATAAATATCAATATCGGGGGTAAATATTTCGTATCGGAGATCCTGATACCAATACATATCAATAGCTTCTTATCAAATCTCTCCATAGTCAGAATTAATACTTCAACAAAAGAAACATTCAGTGAACTTAAAGAGACTTTGAGTCATTTCATTTGATAGACAAATGAACTACCTCAGGAGGTAACTACCAAAGAAAAAGGCACTTAACAAAAGGAACTGTAAAACCTTAAGCACCAGCTCACACGCTAGCATTACTTGGTTTCTTCAAATTCCTAGAGACGAAGCAAGCAAGTTTACTCAAAAAGGATCCTAAAACTTTTGAGCTCCCTCCTCTTAGTTGGGAAACTCATGAGATATACTTTATGAATGCCCTGACCCAACGTGCAAGTATAACATGATTGCCTTATATGACTACTGCCTAACCCTTCAGAACGCTATAAGAACATTTTACTTGATTAGCTATAGGGAGTAAACTAACAGCAGATTTGTGCAGTCAAATAAGACTGAAGAAAGCAATTAGATTGTTCTTTATGTGTCATATGACAATCACATATATCAGTTCTTGAAAGACATAAGCTAAATAATTCTAAATCAATAACTAGAACTCATGCAAGCATCGATTGATATGTATCAATATCAGGGCTCATAATATCAATATTTCCAACATCATAATATATTTTCGTATCGAATATATATCGGCCAATATGGCCATGCCAGCTTACAATTTTTAGAATTATTTTTCTTTCTAATATATTTGATACCAATAAGTATTGCCGGATATGTCAGATACTATATTTTCATCCATGATAACTAGGGAAAATTCTTCATTTAGATATGCTTGCCTAGAACAGGTTTATTAGACCCGTCCATAATTTGATTTGCCTGATCAGATTTACACACAGCAATCACCACCATTGAAGTGAGAGCAATAATCCCCAGTGCCAAACTCGCAATTGCAGCAGTGGAGAACAATGCTGCAAGAAGAATTAACGGGAAATTTCTGAAGATTATTAGATTGAAATAGAATAATAAATCAAAAAACAAATATAAAAAATGATTAAAGCAAGAGACTATTTGTACCTTTTGTTCTTGGCATAAGAGGGCCACAGATTGATCCTGACCAGTTGCCACATAACAATGGATTGCCAATGAAGCTGAGAAACAAAAGAAAATCATCAAAATTGAAAAACTTGACAATATACGAGCTAGAAGCACTAAGTTATGCAAGAATTTTCTTTAATGAGATTTAAATTTTAATTCTTAAAATCTTTACTATCATATTCTTCACTAAATCATTATATTAAAATATAAATTGGCATATCTGAACCCATGAATATAAAATTTTTAATTTGCAGAAATAACCCGTAAAATTAATCCATAGATTTATATTTGTCTAGAAGGACCGGAAAATGATTTCTCTCTTTTTTCTTCTTTAAAAATTCCAAATATTTACTACTATTCTTGTGCCTCTCAAAAATGATGAGGATAGATAGCCTTTTATAAAGTGAGAAGACTATTTCCAAATTACTACAATGCCCATTCTTTATATCAAATGGTGTGTTTTTAATAGGCATATCTGTTAGCGAAATATAATTATTCTATTCAGTTAATAAATAATTAATAATCCAAATTATTTATATAGGATTGTAGCCTTTATCAATTTATTAGAACAATAAAATAGGTTACATATCACGTAGGATATTTCTAATAGTTTTAACCAAATGAAGTTGATATGGCTTCAAGCTAACTCATATTAACAGTACCTGTCAGGTGAGAACTGTGAAAAGTTTTTCGAAAGCGGCACAATCCCAGATAAGTTGTTGTGTGAAACATTCCTAAAACATACACAGCATGAATGAAAATATCATTATATCTACCGGTTACGGCCGTATCGGTATTGGGCATATCATACAATTTTCCTTTTACAAATTTAAACCTTGAGGAAAATATATACCACAATTTCTCACGGTATAGATATCCAACGATATTTTACTATCAATAGACATTTCATTCCATGATATAGTGTGATCCAATATTTGATTCTCGTTGAAATTCACAAATGCATGTAAAGGAAAACTCACAAAGTAGTGAGACTAAAGCAATTTGTTAGCTGCTCAGGTATCTCTCCATGCAGATTGTTATTGTTCAATATACTGCAAAATACTTAGGTCACTGAATGCATGGCACAAAAACACCATCACACCAAAGATTCAAAATTATTAATAATTAACTCACAGAGACACAAGATTTTGCAGCTGACCAAGCTCTGATGGAATATTACCGGAAAGCTCATTAAATGATATATCACTGCAAAAGCGTAGCCAACTTAAATGAACAGGGTTTCAACATAATGACTGCCGCAATATTTAACAGCTAAGAAGCATAGACATTGATATGAGATATAAATATAACACCAACACACTAGGATGATATTTTTAAAGAAATAAGGATAAAGTACATTGGAGACATATTAAAATCAAAATTTACTATTTTTGTAATTAATGAACAATACTATTTATAATAAATTACAATATGTATATTTTTTATTTCTTGGCTTCCAAAAACATCATAGGAATGTACACAATTAACAAACATAAATAAATTATACTATTATATCTTCAACAAGCTATCATAATAAAACAATGATTTCAATAGTGATATAACTTAATAAACTCAGACAAAGTTTAATGTAGTAATTTTTATATATTAATTAACATCTATATTTGAACTTTATCATTCTACATTTTATTATTGCCAAAAGACACTAAATGTAACAAAAATATTTGAACAAAAACTTGTCCAAACCGTATCCCAAGTGTCTCCAGATGTATCAGAGCGTGTCGAACACTGACACTATAACCTTAGGAGAGTGTCTATATTTCTTAAGTTAACAGGTATGACCATGGAAAGAAACCTCTCAATACAAACTCACATGATTAGTACACTTCTGAGAATACCAAGATCCGCTGGTATTGACCCAACAAGATGATTTCTACTCAAGTTCCTACATAGAAATTTAGAAACATAAACTAAAGATTAGGCATCTCATACACAAACTAGCAAAATTATTTTTATTTAGACCATCACAACATGTCTTACAATGTCAAAAGGTGCTCCAGTTCACCAATAGAAGCAGGAATCTGTCCGGAGAAATCATTGCTAGAAAGATCCCTAAGTTCACAATATCAAAGAGAGAAATTAGATTTTACTATTGAAAATTAAACAAGATTATCTATGTTTTATACTTACAATGTATCAATATTAATAATGCGTCCCAACTCAACAGGTATCTTCCCCTGGAAGTTATTTGATGAAAGATTTCTGAAACAAGAGTTTGTGAAGCTAGCTTAAGCAGAAGATGGAATGTGCATTAAATCACAATTGCATACCCTACAGCCAAAGCTAAATGCCACTCACAGATAAGTCAGACTCTCAAGGTTCTGCAAGCCAGAGGGAACTGACCCATTTAGGCGGTTGCCATGCACATTTCTAGAAATGGACAGCAAAAGATGCATTGATAAGTAAACGAGATCAGGAATGAAAAATATTGACATTGGTATTAATCGTAGTCATATCAAGTGATGCATATCGGTATCTAACATATCAAATATAAATATTTTTTTTTCTTTCAAATCACAACCTAGGAATCAAAAATCAGCTGATCTATTGGAAATTATTGGATGTATCTTGCAATAAATGGCTGATACAATGACCTATCATAATTTTTGTGGTATAGAGGGCCCGATACTGATATATATCAGCTGATTTTTCAATATATGCATGGAAGTAGTATCAGTAATAGTTTCTTATATGCACATCTGGTACAGTGGAATTTCAAAATCTTACAAATGATTCAATGCAGTGCAGGAGCTTATATTTTCTGAGATAGGCCCCTCCAGATTATTGTTTGCCAGATTCCTAAGCCAAGTGATGAGAAGTCAAAAAGTAAACTCAGCATGACTATCAAATAGACAAGATACAACTTAGAGACCTAGGATAGGAAGTCGAAAGTGCTGGAATTTTTCTATTATAAGAAAAATAAAAACAGCACATGGCAAAATGACACACAGTTCAAATAGCTGCCCCAGATTCCCAAGTTCCGAAGGGATTGTGCCAGAGAGTTGATTGTCATTTAATTGCCTGCAATACAATATAATCACAGTTACTCATATGAAAACAAATATACTTCTTTTAGTATCTTAGATGGAAATATCAAAATTAGTCACAGTTATAACAACATTGGACATATCAGACAATACATATCAGTTATCAGATATATTGAAGCAAAACAAATTTTCTAAATATCGTAAATTGACAGGGCTGCATACGGAAACATATCGCAATATTACTGTGGTATTAGAAAATATTGATGTCAGGAGCTAGATATAAATACAATATCGGCCGATATTTCCATCAATAATCAGCATTCCATAACAATTACTCAAATGAAAATAAGAGCTTAATCTTTAGGAACTTTCAGTAGAGCATGATCTTACAAGTAGCTTAATTTTGACATATTGCCTAGCTGTGGGGGAATCGGTCCTGTAAGTTTGTTTCCATGGAGGTACCTAAGCCAACGGAATGAAACATTTAGCAACAGAAAAACCTTATTTTAGAAAAAAAAGACCACATTAGATACAAGTTAGGACTTACAGCTTTCCAGTGTATGTCAAGTTCCCAAGCATAGGTGGGATGGAGCCTATCAGTTCATTCTCACTCAAGTCCCTACAATAATGAAACATACCATCACTATTGCAAATTATCAAATTTAAAAAGCATCTACACTGCTAGCATGTCAAGCATCTAACATGTGTCAAAATATTTTACTGTTTTCTTTTTTGGCTCCAACACGCTCTAATATATTTTAGACAAGTCAGGCTATTTTGCAATTTTTTAAAAAATAGGCTCTTAATATAAACAAAAAAACTAACATCATTTGGTAATTTATAAAATAATAAGAGATCTAAACCACAATTGTGTTCTTTTTTTTTTATCATGTGAGATATATTATACACAACTCCTTTATATTGGTTCAATTACATAATGATTATTCCTATTGAAAAAGGACTTTGCGTCCTAAATTGTACAATCAAGTTTTGACCCCGATAAAAATAACGGAAGCAGTAAAACTTAAGTATTCAATACACGTAAAGAATATTTATTTCTAGATGCTAAAGATAAAGACGAGCATGCAAAATCTAACCGAGCATAAATAATAACAAAAAGACACGATTTTTGGTGACAAAGGGAAAACTCGATAGCCACGGTAATCGAGAAAAACCCTCCGGGCTTC